>CM031080.1:21844540-21861387 GCA_018257905.1 Gillenia trifoliata
TGCCACTATCACCATCACCACAGGTACTTCACCACTGCCACCATCTTAAAATTTATATTATATTATTATCAAAAACAAAATTATTATTATTATTATCGTTGATACCATACACGTTTAGAATATTTTTCTTCTAAAATATAACTCTTGAATTAAACTACATGTTGGAAACAAAATTGTGCACCACTGTAGATGAGGGTCGTCTGCAAGTTTGGCCACTTATAAGAAAAAGAGAACAACCGTGAATAGTCTAAGGTACCGGTGGGGTACCGGCCAAAGGCTTTCCGACAGTCAAGTTAGTAAGAAATATTGAGACTCAAGCAGTGAGCAAGAGAATATGTAAAAAACTATGTATGCATAAATTGCGTTAGTTGCGTTACCAGAGATATGCCCTAGATAAGGGTAGTTATAGTACTTGAGAGAGAGACCTTTTAGGATATTGAATCCGTATTAAGCTAGGAGAATCCTAGAGAATATCTAGCAATAGATATTGTTTCGTCTTAGGAGTGTGATTACTTGCGGTGCACACCAATCCTTAAATTGTAGGAATCTCTAAGAATATAAGAAACACATCAAATCCTCCATCGGATCTGGCTTCGGTGTCTTGCGGAACAAACATGGTCTATCTCGACGAAGTTGGTGGACTTCGCCTACCTTTCTGGAATACAGTAAATGTGGTTGCATCAATGATCCGTTTGAACAACTTACCCGGATGGGTAGAGTTGTTAAGTCTATGATCGAACTTCCGTGGTATGCGTATTTCGATCCGCCTTACTCCAGCCCTGGAAAATTCATAGTCCCAAAATGCCCTTAACTATGCTTCTAAAAAGGCGTTCCTTTTGAGGATGGATAGATATCCAAAGACCATGCCTTTCGGAGTAAATTGGAATACCAACCGTTTGATTTGTTTTGACACGTGTTGATCCGGGCCTATTACTCTAACCTTCTATTTACAACAAGAAAATAGTTCCTTCACCTACTCGATTCATCCCAACGACTATCCATGGCGCTCATCTCAAACTTCCAATGATCAGAATCCAAATTCTTTCTTCGAACTTCATCTAAATCTGGCAAATGACCGCGAAATCCAGATAGAAGCTAACGACGGTATCCACACATTCCTTCATGGATCTGCAATTCTCAATTATTTGCAGACTAATGTTCTCCTAACCCGCATCAGACTGGAAGTTGTAACGACGCCATCAACAGGGGTACGCCCCACAATTTCTGCCACAGTCATTCCCCTCATGCCCTTGACATTGAGATCAACATGCAGGCTGGGCATTGGACTGTCTTCAAATATATTCGGAGTTCAGCAAGAAGATTTAGATTTAAGTTTCTTCTAAAATTTTTTGACCAGGGATGAGGGTTTGTCTCTTCCAATTCGTTGTATCTCATTTTGCCTTGTCATGGGACTTGTGACTATTTAATGTTATGCAATTGAATTTCCTTATTCTGCATATGTCTATTAAGTTTATTTTACTCAAGCCATTAAGCCTGTTAGAGTAATAATATTTGGGACTTTTCACCCTTTGCTTCCAAGTCAAGGAATATTGTGTAATCCGACAATTAAGCTAACTCCGTAGTTGTAAGTAACAGAGCCAAAACATCGAAAGTACATGAAGTATGGCTATATTCCTCCTTTAGGTAAGATGCTTAACTCCAAAACTTAATGATTATGTAGATTTTCATTGTGATAATAGGAGTACCGCCATACTTCGACGCTAGGTCAATGACCCATGAAAGATCTCATGTTCCGAGACTTGTATTGATCAGAATAAGGATGAGAAAATTGTAAAATCATTATCTGGAATGGCCTTCAGATGGTAATCTCGATCTGGATGTTGAATTGCCATCTAGGGTGAATGAGTAGTTCGAGCACCTTGGTGGTCGGATAACTTTGATTTCATTCGTTCTTTTCACCTTACCACATTATGGGTCTAAAGATTTTAATAATCGCAATGAGTAACCAAGAAGGGCTTCATTCCTAGTCTGCATCGCATGTCTGTCACTAGTGAACTCTAAACGAAGATAGTGACATGGTTGCTTCCACGCAAAATTACAAACACTTTATGAATCTTTTTGTTTGACCCCTTAATGCATCGGACCTGAGTGTTTCTGATTGGACTACACTTAGTAAGGCACTTCCGTGAATCAGAAATCTGTTAGAATAAAAATTTCATCTTGAGGATTTCCTAGTTTAGATGCCTCATTCGGACCTATTGATGTCTTAGACACAAAGGCCACAGCAGAACATACTTGACTTAGTATGTTGGTCTAGGATAGAAGTAACCGTACTTTGAGGGCAGAGTTTAGAGCCACTACTTGGATGATTTTCGTATCGCTCTTCCGATTATTCCCTCAAATGGCCAGAGCCCGGGTTTGAATGTTAGAAACCACAACCCTTGGGTTGCATAAATTTTTTGAAAGCTAGATGGTGTATTGGAGCTCCGAAGCAAAATGGCCATGTCACAATATTTGTAGTCCACCAAACGTAACCGCACTTAATACGACTAGAGTTTCCTATGTTGCTAACCGGAATACCACGGAGTGAGCAATATGAGACTCTGAAGCATTAATACTTTGAGTTTTTTAGACTTGCAGTTCTTGCATAGTTACAAAGTATTAACACAAGAATGTGTCTAGTAGGGAATTTTGGGTATTCCTTAGGGGTACTCCCTATACCGCAAAAAAAGAAGAAGAAAAGAATGAACATTTGATAGTCAAACAACATTCTTTTTTGCTCAAAGAATAGGGTGTTTGATGGGGGGAGGGTGTGATTCAATCCATAATTGGATTGCCTACATATCTCCAAACGATCGAGGAGAATCAAATTGCAGGTGTAATTCTAGGGAAAGACGATGCAATGTGGGTGGACATTGAAGTTCATCTTTGACGAAGCGCCTTGATTTAGGTGGATTGTGGAGATGTGTCCCCCATGAACATGTCTACGCGTAGACAAGAGACGTAAGGGTTTTGTGGTTGGATCCGTGTGGGATGGCCTACATATCTTCACAGGTCATCGAAGAATCAAACCACGTGTAGTTCGTTTGGTGAAGTCTTCAGTAATACCACTGGACTTGGCAATATTCCACATCTTGGTAATCGGAGTTCCATCTATGTGCGCAAGATTGTATGTTCCTTTGACTCCTACTCTAATAACTTGGAACAGACCTTCCCAGTTTGCCCAAAGCTTGCCATCTCCTTGTACTTTGGTATTCTCGAAGAATTCTCTTAAGACGAGATCCCTGACTTGGAAACTTTGAGGTTTGACCCATTTGTTGTAGTATGATCGGATCTGTTGTAATAAGAGGTAAGTCAAGCTTGGGTGCATTCTGTGTGTTCTTCCTCAAAGTTGAGTTTGGACTTGAGAATGTTGGCGTTCTCTAATTCAGTTTGTTCTTTAACAAATAGATTTGGCATAATGATGACTTGCACTGGGATGATGGCTTCAGTTCCATAAGCCATAGAGAATGAGGTTTCTCCAATTGCCTTCTGAACAATTGTGTGATATGCCCAAAGAACTCCATGTAGTTCTTCCAGCCCTTTACCCTTTTTCTCATCAAGTCTCTTTTTTAAACATTTGAGGATAGTTTTGTTCGATTCTTCATCCTAGTTGTTGCCTTGGGGATATCGCGGAGTAAAAGTCAGATGGTGTATTCCGAGTTCCTTATACCAGTTAGTGACTTTGAAGCTGGTGAATTGCAGACCATTGTCAGTGAGGATGGTGTGCGGAATACCAAATTGACATATAATATTCTTCCAGATGAAAGACTTGATAGTTGCTCCGATAATTCGAGATAAGGATTCCACTTCAATCCACTTGGAAAAGTAATATGTTGCTACTATCAGGTACTCCTTGTTTCTTCTAGCCTTATTGAGAGAACCAACAAGATCGATGCCTCATTGCATTATGAGACATTCCCCAGTCAAGGTGTTGAGTTCTTTTGCATATTAATGGTTCATTTTCCCGTACCGCTGACACTTGTCGCAAGTTTGAGCACAATCTTGGGCATCCTGTTTCCTGATGGACTAGTAGTATCCCGCCGTTAGCGCCTTCTATGCAAGAGTTCTTCATCTGGAATTGTTTCAGCATATTTCGCAATAGATATCAATCAGAATTTGTAAGCTTGTTTCTGGAGTTACGCACAAAGTGTGTTGTCCGAAATAAGATGGTCTGTAGTCACCGCTTTCAATGATGTATCTTGAAGCCTTCTGAATTAGTTTTCTAGCCGAGTGATGATCGTCTGGAAGTTTACCATCTTGAATGTAATCAATGATCTCGTCTATCCAATTTTCTCTTGTGTTGATAATAGCAACCACCTTTGGTTCTGGTTGGCATATGCTCGGAGTAGAAATGTATTCGAAGGGAATTGTTGGTCGGAGCTAGTAGTCCACAACGGATGCGATGTTGGCCAAAAGGTCATCATGACTATTCTCGCTTCGAGGGAGTTGTTGAATTTCATACTTTTCAAATTCTTCTAGTAATTGTTTGGCCTTAGCCAAGTAGAGCCCTATAGTCGAATTGTGTGTAGTGTAGTCCCCATTAACTTGATTCGCAACCAGAGTTGAGATGCAAAAAATATAAAGTTCCTTCACCTGGAGTTCCGCTGCTACCTGAAGTCCGGCGAGCAGCGCTTCATACTCAGCATTATTGTGACCTGCTCGAAATCTGAGCTTCAATGCTTGCTCAAGTATGGATCTGCCAGGCGTTATCAAGACCATTCCTGCCCCTACCTTATTTGCGTTTAATGATCTGTCTACATAGATTTTCCAAAGACAAGGATTCCCCAGTGTTTGTTGTGGATCCGTGAAGGATTGGACATCTTGACTAGCCGGAGTAAATTATGCTACGAAGTTTGCAAGTGTTTGGGCTTTGATTAAAGTCTTAGGCTAATAGATGATTTCATGTTATCCCAGATCGATAACCCACTTGGTGACTCTGGAAGATGCATATGAACATGCAGAATTGATCGGAGAGGGTACTCTGTCATGTATATGATTTGGAATGACTGGAAGTATGGTCGAAGTTTCCTTGCCACTGTCACTAAAGCAAGAATAAGTTTCTCCATCTTTAGGGCACATAGTACACCGGTTTCTACTCCCCTGAGTTTTCTCATACTAGAGCTCCACTAACTGCGCATTCCGACATCGCTAGATACAAGTACAAGTCTTCTTCGTCGATGGGTTTGAACAACAACGGTAAATTAGACAAATACTCCTTCAGTTTTGTGAAAGCTTCTTCACATTCGTCGATCCACAACAGCCCCTTACTCTTCTTAATAGCGGTGAAGAATGGTTTGCACTTATTGGTAGATCATGAGAGAAATCGACTTAGAACAGTCGCTCTTCGAGTTAAGCTTTGAATTTCCTTGATGGTCCTAGGCGACTTCATCTAGATGATGACTTTGATTTAATCCAGGTTAGCTTTAATTTTGCGCTTTGTGATCAGGTAACCCAAAAACTTTCCTAACGTTACTCCAAAGGTACATTTATCCAGATTGAGGTTCATGTTGTATTTTTGGAATACGTCAAAAGATTCTTGGAGGTATGTGGGATGATCATTCTTCTCCTTCCTCTTGACCACCATGTCGTTGACGTACACTTCCATTGTCTTCCCGATTTTTTCTTTGAAAATCCGATTTACCAACCTCTGATAGGTTGCCCTTGCATTTTTAAGTCTGAATGTCATAACTCTATAACAATATGTGCCTCGATCGATTATGAAGGAAGTATTATCCATATCTGGCCTGTACATCTTGCTCTGATTATATCTAGGGTACGCATCCATAAAGCTCAACAGCTCATGCCTCGCTGTGGAATCGACAAGTAAGTCTATCCGGAGTAGAGGATATGGATCCTTCAGGCATGCCTTTTTTTATTTGGGCATGTCTATCCACACAGACCCTTCTTTTGCACGAGGACCACGTCAGCCAGCCACTCTGGATGGTGGACTTCGACGAAAAAGTTTGCATTTTTAAGTTTGTCGATTTTCGTGATTAAGCTTGTGCTGGATGACCGAATTTATGGTTGGGTCTAGATGGAGGCGGTGACATAATATGAAGGGATCTATTCCGAGCATGTCTTCTGCTGACCAGGAAAACACGTCTTTGTTTGCCTGTAAGAAGGCAACGAACAAATCCGTTTCTCGATCTGATACTATTGATTCGATCTTAGCCTTGTGTTATGGTTTTTTAGGATCGAGACATATGTAGACATCATCTTCATCTGCTTTGGACTCCAAAGTTTTGTCGTCTTGGGGGTCAAGGTCCAAATGGAATTGCTTGTAGCCCGTTTCTTGACCCCCCAGACTGTAATTGCTCTGTTAACTTTTCTTTCGAAGTTGTGGAGCTCCGTTTGCCTTTTCTAATCACATTCATGGTTTCCACAACACGACAATGGGCAATAGCCTGATCGCTCTTGATTTCTTTAACTCCGTTCGGAGTTGGATAGTGGAGTAATTGGTGATATTGTTCAACAAAAAAAAAATATACATCAAAAAATAAAATAAAAATACAATCAGCCTATAAATAAAATCCATATAAATTGGATCAAAGATGAGATATGCTCTAGAAAACAAAAAGGGGGTTTTATATGTAGATTTTTTTAAAATAAAAAAATGCTTATTTCTCTCTACCAAAAGCTAAAAGACGTGCAAACATGATTTCCTCTTTTTCTGCAACAAAAGAAGATGTAAAGTCGGTTAGATAAATACAAAATAAACAAATAAGGTTAGATAAATACAAAATGAACAAATAAAGAATTAATTGTGCAAGACGTGGAAGACTGGCTTTCAACTAACGGGAGAAGTTAAGAAAAGTGGTGGAGTACATGGCCTCCATTTCGGACTCACATAAAATTCCAGGGCCTTCCTCCGAATGCCTATAAATAGGCATTAGTTGTAGTAAAAAAAAAGGAAGGGAAAACAAGTGAGAGATACTCTATAGAAATTGAGAGAGACTTTGAGAGAAAACACCAAAGCAACGAAGTGCTACCAGAAAAGAGAACAAGAAGTTCCACCGTTCGTGCTTTTGAGCTAAGATCAT
This sequence comes from Gillenia trifoliata, assembly GCA_018257905.1. Taxonomy (NCBI): domain Eukaryota; kingdom Viridiplantae; phylum Streptophyta; class Magnoliopsida; order Rosales; family Rosaceae; genus Gillenia; species Gillenia trifoliata. Next base: position 21,851,584 of record CM031080.1, read on the forward strand.
CAAAAAAGAAACATCCATTGCAAGGTATGAAATATGTTTTATTAAGTTATTTATTTCTTTTATGTGATACTGTGTTGGAGACAAAAGTGTTTGTAGTTTCAAAATGATCATAATCAACTACCAAAGAGGCAGCAGCCTTCAAATCCATTTATCACCAGAGTCACTCGAAGTTGCTGCCACAAGAAAAAAACAACAATTCTTGCCTTTTTTCAAAGGAACACAACCAATTCACATAGAAGGATGATCATGAAACCCCCAACATTGGTTATGAATTTGAAGACCAGAAAAGAAGATTACGAAATTCTTGTAGCTGCACATAGATTGATACATGACACTCTTCCAACTTGTTCATTACCGGTTGCTCGAGATTTGCTCGTCAGGGAATTTTCTGGCGCAGCATGTCTGTACACAGACATAGAGGTGCTAGGAAAATGACCTTGGCGCGGATGTTCAAAGTCTGCTCAACAGGGAATTTTTCGGCACAGCATGTCTATACACAGACATGGAGGTGCTTGGAAAATGACCTCGGCACGGAGGTTCAAGGTTTGCTCAACAAGAGATTTTCGGGCACAGCATGTATGCACACAGACATGGAGGTGCTAGGAAATTGACATTTCTACAACATGGTACTCACACGCTGACACTATGCAGAAATTTGTAAGACCACGAAGGTTTCGAAGACTGCGTCGCTTAAAAGAAAAAAAAGAAGAAAAAAAGAGCAAATAGACCAGACGTTTTTCACAAGCAACAAAGTAGCATTAAAAGGCACTGATGTATCAAAATTCATCCAAGGAATGTTGCAGACAAGAAGAGTGCCCTACTATAGATTACCATAATACAATCCTCACCTTCCGAGTCATGAATTCAACACTTCTTTTCAACAAATTCAAACCTACAAATCAGAATGCAAAAAATCAGCATGGTTTCTTGTTTCTCAGCACTTGGTGAATTCGAAACTTATGCAACATTGGAGTGAAACTTACCACTCTTTTCTGCCTCGAAACGCAACGGGAAGATACTCAGCGAAACACGAAGACTCCTCAATACAAAATGCTTTGCTGCAAGATGAAGGGAAGCAATATCAATAAAAAAAGTATATAAATCAGCAAGAATATCCATACAAATGGCCTCAAGTAATTCAATGGAAGCAGAACAAATATTCACTCTTACAAATGAAATTAGAGCAATAAAACGCCAAAGGATTTGCGCTGCCCGAGACACAAACAACAACACTCTTCTCCTACATATTTAAATAAGGAAATAGGGATTAAAGCTCAAAAAGAGAATAAGGGGGTCTGTTATATCAGAAGCTTTCTTAAGGAAAGTTATGGCCCTGAAGACTCAAGCTTAAAAGTAAAGCTAATGAAGCCACAAATCAATAACAATATAATACAAGTTAAAGCTTCAGATCACCTTGCGGCGTAGATCAACTCAAAGGCAAAAAATGCAAACAAGTCCTGCAAACCAAATTGTTCAACAACATCAGTAAATCGAACAGTTTTTGGATCATGCCAAACCATATTAAAGCAAGTGCAAAATTAACAATGCAGACAAAATACAAATTGGCATCAAAGGTTACTCATGACAAAGCAGAAATTAAATAAGTTCAAGCTACGAAAGTTATCCACATCAAATTAGAGAAAAGGAGTTTACAACCCATTGGAGCTCAATACCTGAAGGTCACGCGAACAACCAAAATCAAAGCAATATCGCCATTGGTAACGCCTGCACACAAAGAATTAAATCAAAGAATGAGTTGCAACTTCGAGTTTCACTTTGCTCAAAAATCAAATCCAAAACACAAAGAAAACAAAAGTGGTGTCACCTGTCTATCCCTTTCTTTTTCTTTTCATCCTGAATTCTCGACCCGCCAAAGAAGCACAAGCAAGACGGAAGAATGACGCAACAGAAAAAGAAAAGAACTCGTGACCTACATCAAGAAAAGTTCCTGACTTTAAGGAAGTGAGGATTTAAATTGAAGAAATTTAAAAAGAGTTCGAGTTCCACTAAATCTTACCCATCCTCATTCAAAATTCAACGGCTACAAAATCCAAATAGAATTTCAAAACACAACAAAATCCATGGAGAGCTCGAGCGTATCAGAATTGTCGTTTCACCCCTGAAGGAACAAATTCTACAGCAAAGAGGATTTCTGATTTGGCCTGCCTGTGCATCTCACGTGGGATTCTAAGTCCCACCCTATGGCATCAAGCCTTGGGCTAATAAAAGAGAAAACAAATCAAAATCTCTTTCTCAAGGCCCATTAAATTATTTTGCCAGTCATCACCTATTTGGCTCAAATAAATCCAACAGGCAGTTGCTAGAAAATAAAAATACAAGTGAAAAGCTACGAAATGACAGAGTTGGCAGCAAAAAAGTAAATAAAAAAGAAGCTGCATCCACAAGTGCTTCACGTTGAACAAGACAAAGAAACTAAAAGATGGTTTCCAAAATTCCAACGTATCATTTGTCAAATAAGTGATACAAAATACAAATATACCTCAAATGGTTGCCTTCACTGGACGTAAAAATTCTATCAAACTCAAAATCCAAAGTTCTCAAATGATACAAAACCACACAAAGCCATGCAGTAAGAGAAACCAACCACCGCTGTCTAAATTCAGTATGCAACAAGCCATGGCATTCATTCTCTTCTTTGAGAACTCCATAAATGTTTATGGAAAAGAAGTGCAAACAAGAAGCTCTTAACAATGAAAGGAATAGAAATAAAAAAAAAAAAGGAATGAAGGGCAGCATGAGGTTTTCATTCAAATATAATGCCATGTCAATCAAAGAACTGGAGCAATCCAAATTATAGAAAGGCTACCAAGTGGTTAATGAGATTCATATTTCAAACTTGAATCCCCATTAACCAATCCAAGTCAAATTAGTTGGCCTTGTCGTCTAAACTCAAAATTACAAGGCTCAGCTAAATGCCAATTAGCCGATAATTGGTGGAAAATTCATACAAAGTTCAATGCACTGTTTCACTCAAATAAAATGGTGTATTACGATGCATGTGTTGGTTAGCAAATAGATGATACAAATTACCAATCAAATTCCAAATCCCAAAGTTCTCAAATGGTACAAAACCACATAAATCAAATCGAAATCAAATTTCAAATTCTGAACTACGTCAGTTTGATCCCGTTAAGGGTATGTAGGTAGTCTAGTACAATAATCTAGACACAATTGCAAACAAAGACGAATCACTGGTTCCGTCCAACCCAAATTCGCTTAAATCTCAAACATTCCAAAACCATCCGAGGGAACTACGAGTGGCTTGATCCTTCAAAAGGGATACGTAGGCAATTTAGGCCTTTGCCTAAATGTAGCCACAAAACCAAACAAACACACCAATCCCCCAAAATCCTTGTTTTCTTCATACTAGAAGCAAAGGGTATTCCCTTGTAACAAGGAATTGTAATTAATAGAAACGTAGTCTAGAATAGGTCGAGCTCAAAATAATAAAGCCCTCCTCTACGACGAATGAAAGGTGAAATTGTGTTGGATTTATTTCGTACAACTTTTGTTCAACAAATATGATAAGGGAACCGCTCTCATCTTGTATAGCCAATTCAGGACTAGAATGGCATTGTGCGGAGTTGGGCAGCCAATGACATGGCGACAATCCTACTCGCGATTTGATTTCGCAGATCCATCAGAGTATCCTTTGGATTATCACAGTTAAGAAGTCTGCGCCGCTCTTGGTCTTAAGACAAATTAGGCACGCCAAAGTCAAGATGCTTGGGATCTACTCGAGAGGCCTTTGCAGTGTCCAAAGGATTGGAGTTACGTGGAATTGGATTCCTGCATGCAGTGGCATGGTTGTCAATACGACTTTCATGCTGTTTCTCTTGCGGATTCGAACTGGATGTTCTTGCTGGAGCTGGTGCAAGGGTATTCTCGATCAGCTATCCCTCAGGAGTTATGGTACTCAGACTACCAAGTTCGAAAGTTGGAATTTGAGTTTGCAGAGTGGTTCCGCTAGCATTCTCTAGAGGCGGTGATTTTATGCCTTGGTTGACCAAATTCGATCGATTTTCCACTTGGGAAGTCTTCACGGTCTTCTAAAGTTTGGTAACAGAAGCAGTGCCTTTCATCAGAGCTTCCAAAATTTGATTCATAATGGGTGGAACTCCACCAACTGGAGTTAGGTTGGTTGTCGGCGCAATAGAAGAATCGGGGAGTTGATTGCTTCCATCTTGAGTATTAGCGCGAGTGTTCACGGAGCTGTCCTCAATAGGCATACTGTGGTAGAGTGATTTGGTTGGAAGAATATGATTCTTCTCGCAATGAAAACACCAATTGTTGGAACCAAAATTATGCATCGCCACAAATGAAGGTCGTCAGCAAATTCAGTCACATATAAGAAAAAGAGATTAATCGTGAATAGTCTATGGTTTTGGCGAGTACCAGCCAAAGGCTTTCCTACAGTCAAGCTGGTAAGCAATATTATGACTCAAGCAGTGGGCCAGAGAATATGGAAAGAACTAAGTATGCGTAGACTGCGTTACCAAAGATTTACCTAGGTGAGGGTATTTATAGTAGTTGAAAGAGAAATCTTTCAGGATATTAGATCCGTATTAAACTGGGAGAATCCTAGAAGAAATCTAGTAATAGAAATTATTTCCTCTTAGGAGTGTGATTACTTGTGAAAACAGATAATAGGAAACAGATTTGATCCCTTGTCGATTCTGGCTTCCGTTTCTTATGGAACAAGCATGGTAGATCTCAGTGAAGTCGGCGGACTTCGCCTAGCTTTTTGGAGTACATCAAATGTGGTGGCATCACTAATCCGTTTGAGCAGTTTACTCTGGCGCTAAAGAATTCATAATCCCACACATAGGACACAACATCTTGTGTATTATGCTAGCCGAGCACTCGCTGATGCCGAATGCTACCCAAAGATAGAGAGGTTTGCTTTGGCCATGGTCATGTCAGCTAGAAATCTCTGACCATATTTCCAAGCACATTTGATCGTGGTTCTCACCAATCAACCTCTTCGCTAGGTTCTGAACAAGCCCGAAGTTTCGAGATGTTTGGTTAAATGGGCCATGGAGTTAGAAGAGTTTGACATCCAATATCTGACCTGCCATTCAAAGAAGGCACAGGTTGTTGCCAACTTCATTTCAGAATTCACACCAGTAAGAGCAACCGCTACCCAGATCTATTCTGAAGTAGATATGCTTAAAGTCGCAAATCCAAAAGTATCAGTGTACCCTCAATGGATTTGATTTGTAGATGGTTCATCAAACGAATATGGCAGCGGGGTTGGGTTGCTGTTAATCACACTGGATAAAGCGGAAATCAAGTACATTTACACTTCAAATTCCATGCTTTTAACAATGAAGTTGAATATGAGTCACTGATAACAGGTATGCGATTAGCTCTTGAGCTAGAAGCTAAGAATAAAGCAGTTCATAGCTACTCTGAACTCGTTGTGAATCAATTAAATGAAGATTAAAGTAGTTCATAGCTACTATCAACTCATTGTGAATCAAGTAAACGAAGATTTTCAAGTCCACGATGAGAAGATGAGCGCGTATGTTCAAATGACAAAATTATTGATGGGAAAGTTTCCTCTGTGTAAAGTCACACAAATACCGAGAGCTCAAAATGTCCGAGCCGACGGCTTGGCAAAACTTGCAACTGCCATGGACAATGAGATGAAGAGATCGATCCTCATCAAGTATTTAGATGTTCCGAGCATTGGCAAAATCCCGAATTATGTTCTTACATTCAGTACTCCCAACAACTGGATGACCCCTATTATAGAGTTGTCTCCAACATCATCTTACTTGATGACAAGGTCGAGGCTTGACGCCTCCAGCATCGGCAATAAGATACACTGTCATTAATGGGCACCTCTATAAACGGGATTTTTCTTTGCCCTATTTATGGTGCATAACACACGAAAAAGGTGACAAAGTGATGAAACAAATCCATGATGGAGTATGTGAAGATCATTCATCAGCAAGAACAATGGCAACTAAAGTCCTTCGCTTAGGATATATTTGGTTGCACTACTAGAAAAAGGTGGTTGGGCGACAAAAAAAATTTCGTCGCCCAAAGTCAAATTTCGTCGCCTATATATTTGGGCGACCACTAATTCGTCGCCTAAAATTCGTCGCTCAAAGTCCGTCGACCATGCCTTTGGGCGACGAATTTATATTTCCTCTTCGTCGCCTGGGGTTCAGCCTCTTAGGCGACGAGCCTCGGTCGCCCCACTCACCTTTAGGCGACGAAATATTTTTGTCGCCCAACACTCCTTTAGGCGACGAAATATTTTCGTCGCCCAAATTGTTCCTTTAGGCGACGAAATATTTCGTCGCCCAAATTCACTTTAGGCGACGAAATATTTTTGTCGCCCTAAGTTTGGTTACACTCTACAAATTAAGCCATTTCCAATTTTTTAATTTTTTTAATTTTTTTAATATAATGAATCAATTGGTATTTAAAAGACAATAAAATATAATTAACAATGGAGAAAAATTAATTATATTATATAAAGAAATGTACGTACAAAATATTCAATTGAAAATAAATTAGAATTCTAAAACGAAATGTACGCAAGTCATATTACAAACACAAAGATGAATTGCTAACTAATCTTTTGGTTTTCAATTTGGCAGAGTGCATCACAATGAAAGAAATCTGGTCTATGAGTATGTTCCACAGAAACATCCTTAAGAATCTTGCACACCCTCCTTGCATTGCTCTGCAAAATTTGATATATAATAAAGTCGCATTAAAAAATATATGGGAAATAATCGAACAGATGGATATGAGTGGAAGAAAAACCCAGCAATCCTATATTCAGTTTGCAAAAAAAACCCAGCATATCGTTTATATAGCTATCTTAAACCACATATTGGTCTACGTGCAGCTCATGCTAGCAGTTATGACAATATAAGCCAATAATAAAACAATATAAGCCAATAGCAGTTATGACAATATAAGCCAATAATTTTTTCGAGTTGTACCTTGGTGTCAAATCCCGATGAATTATAGGGCGCGGTTTATGTTGATGAAGATAATTCATGCCGCTGTAAGGAAGAAACCAACTTTTGGGAGTAAAGGAAGGCATACATTGGACTACTTACAGAACGACACTCTTACAGGTTGGTTTCTATCAGGACCACATAAAAATCCCAATCCATTTCGATTAACAGATAATTGTAATTTAAAAGCATGCTAGATGTATAGATATATGGTTCTAAGACTTGTAATGGTTGGCAACCAGGCATCCATCCTATGAAAGGTAAAAGTACTTTAGCAATCTACTGATCTCTCTTTGCTTTAAACAGATGGTATGACCACGTACCAACAAATAATATTACATATTAACAAATAGTTTAAGTTCATGCGTCTTTGGAGCACATTCTACTTGACTGCAGTTTGTATGGAGTTTTTATCAGGCAGTTCAACTGATAGATCAACATTCAACAATGCATGATGTATTTAAGCAAAAAAATTCTCTATCTCACGATTCCTAATGAACAAAAATTAAACCAATCAATTAAAATAAACAAAATAATTCCCAAAAGAAGTAGTTGGTTTACCTTGAACAAATTTTCCATATCGGCCAAAATGTTGCTAATGATGTCAAAACCACATGCATGCATACATTTTTGTAGCCTCTGAAGACCAAAAGAACCAAACCAATCAGCTCAAAAATGCTATTGTAATTTCACTATGCCACAATAGATGAACATTAGCATTGGAAGGCACACAACTCTATATGAACAGATATTTTTTACCAGTAAAAGAGGGAAAGGAAACCTAACTATCATGACTTACTATCAAAACATAGGCAAAAACTTAATGGACGCAGTTCCCAAATAAGTTTTACAAATTTTATGAGCCTTGCATGGAAGAGAAGTAATCCTCAAGTACTTGGTTTTCTCATGTTTTCAGCAGGAATGTTGGCTGACATGTACCTCACCATCCAAGACCTACTTGCTTCTTAAATCTGTTCTTGTCTTTTCATTTTAAGTTAAAAAGGAAGAAACAATTGTCTTTTTATATTTTTTGGGTCAAGATTATATCATACGATATAGAGGCTTCCATATTAGAAATGAGAAACAGAAAAACCTGCTAAACCAAGCAACATAATGATAAACACTTTTTGTTCAAATAACAAAAGATCAAGACAAAGATTTACCTTCCAAACTGCATCTCTCTTTGCAGTTCCTACCAAGTATGGATGATGAGCACAGAACAAAACTCGCATCGCTGCAATTGGAGCTGCAGGTAGAGCTACTGATGATATGACAATTAAAGCCTTTACTGAAACCTCAACCGACGGAAGGAATGGTACTTGAGTGTCCAATGAATTATCTGTTTCACTATAATACATAGAAAATTAAATCCACGCCACCAGATCAAAGAGGATATGAGAAACCATATGCAGAGATGGGCACTTAAATGTACAAACCAATACACACCACAAGCACTTGTATTTAATATTGTTTAATAGTATATTTAAATATGATTGAAAGGAAGAACTAACAACATCAACTAAAGCTACAGAACCATAAGAAGAACAAACTGAACATAACAATGATGGTCAAGGACTCAAGGTTCAAGAAGCTAATTCTCTGCAACTACAGACATGAAATTCGTGATGAGAACTCATTTAAGTACTTTACCCAATTAACCTCTTCTTCTTTAGGATGTAGGGCAGTCATTCAACTGAGTAAATCCCTCTTCAGACAAACCAACTAGGGAAATGTACATATTCACTTTTCAATTTCTAGATTCACAAACACAAACAAACCAACTAGGGACATGTACATATTCATAAAATCCTAATACCGTCATACTATCACTTTTCAACAACAATGTTCTCTTACTGATCAAGGAACACGAAAACCATTCTCATTCACGCTATTGACCCAATCCACAAAAATACCAGAGAAACCAAAACAAGACAACACAATTCTTCAAAATTTTACAAACTTTACATTTTCCCCCAAATTTTTCTACCTACAGAACACCCAATTCTGGAAACCCTTGGATCAAAATCAAGTAAAAAGGTATTAACAATGGAAACCAAATTCTGGAAACCCAGAAATTTAGCACACGAAATAGATTTGAGAAGAAGAAATGGAGGAAGGGAAGAGTAAATTACCGAATCTAGGGCTTGCTGGGCTTTTGAATCTTTCTTCAATTTGTATTGTGCGATTTCCAGAGGGAGGGAGGCACCGAGAGAGAGAGGGAAGAACGAAGGGGATTGGTTCAAGAGGGAGGACTGGGCTTGGTTGCAGGTTACAGGGAGGGAGGAGCTGGCCTGACTGTTTGTGGGGGCGAGAGGGAGTCTGGAGGAAGAAGGAAGAAGAAAAAAAAAAGAAGAAAAGGCACGGGGTAAAAAGAACCCAGATGACTATAAGCGACGAAATAATTCGTCGCCTAAAACCGCAAATTCGTCGCCCAAAAGGTAGTTAAAAATTTTGAAAATCTGCCAAAATTTTGGGCGGCTGAGCAATTTTCAAGGTTTAGGCGACGAAAATTATTCGTCGCTCAAAGGGATTTGTTTAGGGCGACGAATCTGTCTTTGGTCGCCTAAAGATAAGAAATTGATTCAACCATTATTATTCTAATCTTCTAAATAATGACTTACTGATTTCGTAATGAAGTAATTTTTGTACATAATGATCTTGACAAAAATGTCTACATATTTAACGGTTCCGATCAGTCATAGAATGTCCACATATTCATAGTTTATTGAAAAGTGTGATGAACCCATATATTATCTATAACCTTTATAACGTTCTATACAAATTTGACGTAACTATAAAG
>CM031080.1:21861487-21951484 GCA_018257905.1 Gillenia trifoliata
TCCATTTCTTTTTCGTTTCTCCCTCTACAAGATCAACACCCATTTGTGTACAAGCTAGTTTCCTACTGTTCAATTTTCTAATGTTACGAGTGTTCTTATATTAGTTCAATCTCGAATTTTTCAATCACAACCATTAACATAGTACTGGTGTAAACTATTAGCAATCTTAACTGAATCATTAATTAGGTTGGACCTTGCATATCATATAGTATAGTTGGAAGAGCAAGTAAGCAAAACAGGGACATATAGTAGGTGGAGGTATTGAGACTTGCTAATTTTTCAACTATTTACATTTTGGCTAGCGATGATTTACTCTCTCTTTAATTCCTAATCCCCTATTATCGTACACCAATTTAAGTATCACCATTTTAGGTAGAGTATGTCCATAATTTACTAGAGCGTCAACAACAAGGTTTACTTCCAGGTAAACATGATGAATTTCTCAAACATTGTGTAGTCTTTAACAATATTTTTGGATTATTTTCTGTGGAATTTTCAGGTCGACGGGCCGAGGGCCCACTCCAACAACACCGATATTGTCTCCACTTAACCACCTGCACAATCCTCAGGTGTGGGGTTTTATCACAAAAGACCTCGGTATTAGTTAGAGAGGGGTAATTCTATTTAAATTGCTTTGCTTTTCATCCCCCAGCCGATGTGGGACAAAGGGGTACCAACACTCCCCCGCACGTGAGACCCCATTTATGGGTCACACGTGGAAATCCACAGCGGCAACCACGTGGAGCCAAGTCGGGACTCACCCATCACGCGGGGCCAATGGGGACCCACCCAATCACGTGGCATCTTTGGCCTACGTGGAGCCATGTCGGGACTCACCCATCGCGCGGGGCCAAACGGGGACCCACCCAATCACGTGGCAGTATGGGCCCGCCTCCTGGCTCTGATACCATGTGGAATTTTCAGGTCGACGGGCCGAGAGCCCACTCCAACAACACCGATATTGTCCCCACTTAACCACCTGCACAATCCTCAAGTGTGGGGTTTTATCACAAAAGGCCTCGGTATTAGTTAGAGAGGGGTAATTCTATTTAAATTGCTTTGCTTTTCTTCCCCCAGCCGATGTAGGACAAAGAGGTTCCAACATTTTCACATCAAAGTGAAAGCTGTCAAATTCATATCTCTTGTTTGATTCTTTGTATACCATTTTTCAAATCCTTAGTAGTCTTCTTTATTAATTTATTTTTCCAGCATATAGTGCAAACAATTCGTCAATACTGCGGTTGTCTATAAGAAATGAAAATCAATTAATTAAGGTGTATATGCCCTAAATTTCTACGTTGGAAGACTTCATACACCTTTGACCTAGACGTTGCTGGTCGCCCATGAATTAATGCAAGCCTCCCAACTTAATTAAAAGTTTGATACTGAGCTGATGCCCAGTTCACACCTTAAAATCAAATTGTATTCTGCAGTTTATTCAGAGAATGTTATTGTCAATGTATATTGGTTTACTTTTTAAACTTTGGAGATTATGAGGTTGACGTGCATATAATTTCAAGCATATATATATACATATTATAAGAAGTTAGGTAGAAAATAACTATGCAGCTGAAATTCCTAGCTAGTAGCTTTTTTTTATCAATAATGACTTATTGATAGACAAAAACAAAAACAGAATAAAGTTTATTTGAACTTTTCCCTGTATATTTACAGGGAATAAAAATTGAAATCATTTTAATTCTTGAATTTCGTATATTTATTAAAATATCTCTGTTGGCTGAATTTGTAACATCCCGTTCAAAATTTAACTTATTTTATTCCCGGAAGTGGGAAATGACGTTTTTACCCCTAGGTTGACTTTTTGGTTGACTTTTGCGTCGTAACTCGTACGACGCATCCACTTGTATTTTCTTGACGTGCTCGTCGCTACGAACGCGTAGACGCGAGCGGGACGTCGTTCGGACTCCGAACGAATATTTTACGGGCGTTCAATTTCGACGTTTTCCGTAATTCAAATTTGGGAAATTTTGTCTTGTTTGGGCTGGGGCCCAAATGTCTGCAGGCCTGTGGCCAATCCCAGATTTGCTGGGATTTTTGTCTGGCTTTGTCCTTTGTGGCCGAGCCACATCTTCTTCTTCTTCCTTTGTCTGCAAACTTCACCTTTGGCCGTGGCCAATCCTGGCCATTTTGACAACACCCATCTTCACCAAATCGAATCCAAAACTTGTGCTTCATCACCTTGAACACTGCAGCAGTCTTCTTGCTGCCCAGAAACCGACCCAGCAAACTTGGTGGAATTACTCAAGCCACCCCGTGGCTTGAGTTTGGGTTTCCTCTCGGTTTTCTACTCCCAAATCACACCCATTTGTCTTCTATGCTCAAACCTTGGCCACTGGGAGTGGTTGTGAACCCAGCAGGACCCTGAACTTCCTTTCCCAGAAACCTGGAATTTCTCCACCGTCGAAGTCAACTTTTGCCGACTTGAAAATCCACATCCTGGAGCTCGAGGGAGCTCAAAGGCATCACCAATCTTCTTTGTGAGAACCCAGGAGTTGTACTCAGGCCCTGTTTGGCCATTTGTGACCGAGAACCCAAGTTCTGGAAACTTTCACTTTTGGACCCGAGGAGTGTTCTTCAATTTCAGGCCACTTCTGGCCAGTTTTTGGTCCCCAAACTGGTACAATCTTCTTCTCCTCATCTCTAGCTTCATTTTGGTACTTGAATTGTCCAATTTGGACTTAAAACGAAGAAGTTATGAAGCTTTGAAAATTACCCAGAAATCCGGCCATTTTTTCCAGATTCCGACGACGGCGACGGCGGCGCTAGCGGCGGCCGGTGGCGGCGGCGGCGGCCGGTGGAGAATCTTCCTTCATCACCACATGGGCCAAGTACCCCTGACAACCCTTCTGCAACAACTTCTTCGCCCTGAGTGATGAAATCAAACTGTTCTGTAACACCTTTCTCTCGCCTTGGAAGACAACCTCTGGTCTACCCGGTGTTTGGAATGTGACCACTTGGTACGACAATCCACAATGGCATGATACTTGGATAACCAATCCATACCCAAAATAAGATCAAAATCAACGATATTTAAAGGAATGAAATTCGCCTCCATGAGTTCGTCACCGACGAAAACTGGACAATCCCTAAATTCCCATTGAACGGCACTAGTCTGCCCCATAGGCTGAGCAATAACTAACTCACACTCAAGAGGTGAGGGTTGGGGATTCACTTTCTTAGCAAACATAGGGGAAATCACAGAATGTGTAGCACCCGGATCAATTAAAATTCTAGCATGAAAATCAAAACTTCGAACGTACCCATAATGATTCTTAAACCACGAGAAAACTCCAGGAAAGTACGACCTATACTCCCTCGAACTACATTGGTAATGACTTGCCCCAGATGGTCAAAGTCGGATAAATCTGGCTGACGTCGAGGTGGCATAGCTCTGAACAAGGAAATACTGAGATACCTAGTACAAGAATGACGTACACCAAGTGTTTGTCATAAGAATTCTCTGAACCTATGCTCTGATACCAAACTGACACACCCCACCCTCGATACCCACGTGGATACCGAGTGCGAGCGTGCTGGCCGACACTCGGAAGTGACGAAGCCATTAAATGCATGACAACACTTGATGGGGAAGAAATAATTTGTATTAAATAGATAAAATCCAACGACAATATGCATATGGTTCAGAGCGTACTAATTTTGAACAGCGGAAAATAAAAGTAAACTGAGTTCCTACAATCTCTATCCATAACAGGGATGGATATTGAAAAACTAGAGCTCGGCCGCTCTTCTTGAAGCCTGCTGTTCCTCAGCCGCCAGCAGAAAACTTCCCCTGTGAGCGTCCCCTGTCCTGCAGTGCAGTGCCCCGGCATAGTCACTAACCATAAATGCTCGATGTCAGTGCTAACTCCAACTCCATACGATGGGTGATCGTCGGTGTCGCGGCCGGTATTGATCACGATGTCACGCCTCGGCCCCTCATGGCCCCAGTGCAACTCATTTTTGCATTATTCTCCATCATTTGGACAATACCTCATAAGCTCCGCATTTGCGTCCCATACTCGGATCTTGTCATGGTGCCCTGTTTGGATCCAAGGAAACTCTCTCCTCTTGCGACTCGGTACTCGGGAGTGAAAATCTCATACGGAACCTCTGTTTAAAGCGTTGTTCCCAAATGCCAGGGAATGCCTACTTGAAAAGTGACTCTCCTCGAGTGTCACAACTCTTTGGCACTCCCGGTGAGGAAGAAGAAGCGGTGTAGTAACTCGGCTGATCCTGGGACAATTCATGCTACGGAAGGTCTTCTCTCTACCTTCTCAAGCCATAGCTAAAATTTGTCTCACCGTGTAACACCCTCAAGCTCCCATACACCTAACGGAGCAATCTCGGGAAGAAGTACGGCCTCTGCCTTGCAGGCTGCGTTAGCAATGACTTGCCACGAATTTGATAAAGTGGAGCCAAATCTGGCTGTCGTCGGTGGCATAGCTGCGGAAAGGCAACTGAGATACTCGATTACCAAGAATGGCCGATACACCAAGTGCTTGTCATAAGAATTCTACGAACCTATGCTCACGATGCAAGCGACACCGCCTCGTGCACGTGGATCACGAGGTGCGGGCGTCTTGGCCGACACTCGGAGTAGCGAAAGCCATTAAATGCATGACAACACTTGTGAAAATGAAATTAAATTGTAATAAACGTTGCGAATTCAATGTCAATATGCATATGGTTCGAGCGTGCTAATTTTGAGCAGCGGAAAATAAAAATGGCCCGAGTTCCTACAATCTCTATCCATAACGAGGGATGGATATTATTATAGAAAGCGAAGATAAAGAAAGATCCCTACATAGTTGGGATGGGCGTCCCGAGCTGCCACGTATCTCGACCTGCGCGCGACGGTGTCATATGACTGAAGGGGGCGCAAAAACAAAAGGTGTGAGTGGACAAAAATCAAAGTTTCGCAAACCTTTCTCTTTCAATGTATTAACCCCTTTGTTTGGAAACCGGTATAAATATACCATCGTAGTATAGTTCAAAAGATACTTTAATAATATACGAAGCATATCCAAAAGGTATAATAACATAAATCACCAGTTCATAGTTAGTCAGCATAGATATATATATATAATATGGGAAAACCAACAGAATTATATGCGCGATCACCCATGTGCGGGTTGAGAACGATCTCTCAATCATAGTACAAGCACTTTACGTTATCCACTATTTTGTACTCCTAGTACCACACACATATAGCACTTAGCGTCACACCCGAGGAATCGCCTACGCGGTGGGGCCATTTTCCCCATAAACAACAATAAGCGTAAGACAAGCACTAAAGGTATTTACCGGACAATACCCCTGCAGATGCGATCGTGTGGCCCAAACATGTGAGACTTGTCCTATGGCCATGAGAACGGTACTACAACGTAGTGAAAGCATACCTAGTGTTTGAAAACATACATACATACTCACGTGTATAGATATGATAATATTCCTTTCATAATTCCCAAATATATAACTACTTTGCATAAATAAATCAGCCTTTTAAAGCCATATATTAAAAGATCAATTAGTATTTATGCAAAAGTAATCATGGTGTAAACCATTTCATAACATTTAATCAAACTTTGATAAATAATCAAATCACCAATTAAAATCCATTTTCGAGTAAATAACCATAAATAAAACAAATATGGTTGCATAATTGATTATCAACAAATATATATATATTTATAATAAAATATATATAAAAACACCTTTGAAATACCATTCAAAACCACAGAAATCAAATTCATATTCATTTTCAAACATAAAAGCCATTTAATAAAGCAAAGTCCACTCCACGGGTGATGGGAGTGAAATCTCCCTCGGTGTTGCCCTCCTGGGTGTGCGGGCCAAAAATTACCTATTTAAAGTTAGGGAATAAATTAGAACATCCTAAAAATAATTAAAAAATAGGCCTTAAAAGAATCCCCCAAAAATATGAATATTGTAAGCAGCAGGCTACAACGATTTCGGGCGAAATCCCTCTGCATGCCCATGTCGCCAGGCAGGGAAAGCAGTCGGAGAAGAAGCAAGCCCACAGCGGGAAACCCCTCCGCAGCGCCTGCAGCGCCAGAAGAAGCGGACCTTCACTGCCTTAGGAAAACCATCCACCGCGCCGGCCACGCGCCGGCGGGAGAGGTGGCTTCCCTTGTGACGACACGTGGTCCCACGTAATGGCACGCGTGTCGCCAGCGGCGCGTGGTCCCACGGCGCTGGCGCGTGTCCCCGCAGCACGCTAACGTCACCCCATGTTTCTTTGGCGTCGTGGCAGCCCCATTTCATGGCTGTCTGACCAGATTAAAGTTAACAAGGAATATACCTTGGCGGGTGGGAATATTCCCTATGGTTAAGAATATTCCGTGCAGATTAACGGAATATTCCCTCTCCTCCTTCCTCTACTTCGATCGCCCGAGCTCCGCCATGATAGCAAATCACTTACCGTCACAGTTCCTTAGAATTAAAATTTCGAAATTAATCCAAAACTTCAAAAAGTTAAGTATCTTCTTATTTTCTTTGTCCAAAATTAGCGTGCCATATATCAAATTGAAGGTATTGAGAGTAGAATATTTTTATGCCCATTTGGCGGAAAAGTGGCGGAGATG
The DNA here is from genome assembly GCA_018257905.1 of Gillenia trifoliata. Taxonomy (NCBI): domain Eukaryota; kingdom Viridiplantae; phylum Streptophyta; class Magnoliopsida; order Rosales; family Rosaceae; genus Gillenia; species Gillenia trifoliata. Next base: position 21,868,114 of record CM031080.1, read on the forward strand.
GCTGAGGTGGCCGGAAAGCTTGGGAAACCTAATTCCGTTCTCCTTCGATCTTTGCACACCAAAATTCACGTACTTTATGAAAATTAGGGCCTACTCGATCCAACAAAGCCAATGGTAATGGTCCTGCCGAGGCTTGCAGCGGGTGGGTTATCTGGTCGATGAACGGTTGGCTATTCGTTAAAACCGGTTTGAGCAAGCGGAGTTCAGGTTTGCGAAAAATTCAAAATCCACAATCCATCAAATAGCGAAGAATCTGATCGCGTATATAGAATTTTAAAAGCGTTGGTTTGGTGGTTTTGTGATTCAACAAGAGATTAAAGGTTGAATTGGGTTTGGTGGTTTGTGAAATGGGAGAAAAGAGAGAGAGAAAGCATGCGAGAAAAATGTAGGGAGGGTTGGCTCGCGTGCAGTCGGCCCAAAACCTAATTCCCATACCGGAGTGGAAAATTACCGAAATGCCCCTACACTTTAAAGCGTAAAGCGTTCGTTTGACTCGAATTGAGTTCGCTTGGCACGCGTTCGTATCGGCTTGAGTACTTCGAATATGTAAGAAAATAATTTTCACAGAGTACGTCCTGAAAAAAGTCAGCAAAGTCAACTTTGACTTTAGGGGTAAGTGGTCATTTTCACAAAAATTTTGGGGCCAGGTTGTAACTTGGTGGGGCCTATCCGGAGGACCTAAGGCTACCCGGAGACGAGTGCTTCGACCGGCTACCTACGAGTGAGTGAGTAGGTCTTTGTTTGATAAATGTATATACGTATGGCTTTCACGCTTTCTTTAAAGCTGATAGCATAGTTCTTATCATATCTCGTTTGTTGGAGTAGAACATTCGTATTATATTGCCATGCATGTTTTCATCTTGTTGCTCATCGGTAGATGCTCTTGCCCAGGTATTAGTACTCGAGTCTTGTGGCGGGACTAGCCTTGGCGTTTAGGTTATCCTTTATCGGTGCAGCTACGCGGCTTTGGATCCATTGTAGGTACTAGCACATTTCTAGGTTGCACTAGGCAACTCGAACTTGTGTGGCGCACTTTGTGCCACAGCACTTGCGCGGGTGGGCTGCGTCATTGTAGTACTCGGCGTATTACTTTTATACCTAGCACATTCGTTTGTGGTTTAGCCACTTGGACTTGTGTGTTTACATATGGGTGAAGCCGAGACCACGATAAATTATTGCTCCGGGAGTACCAGGAATGTTTTCATGTGGTAGTGTTTGAGGTTTCATGCCTCTGGTGTGGCCGTATTTTCTCAAACTATACTTGTTTTCAAGCAGTTACTAGACTTTTGAAAACAACGGTGCTATCAAACTTTACTTTTTGGCCACTCCGTTTGTCTTTCACGCCCCTCCGAGTTAGTGGAGGCTGCGAGCTTGCGGCGGCTCACGTGGCGCGGTGAGTATGACAATGTAGGGATTTTCTAGTTCTTATGAAATTTGTATTATCCCTTGCCCTCTGTTCGCACTCATTATTTTATTAATATTGCTTCATGCACACACTCAGGTACTCGACCCATTATTTAATTCAATTCTCCTTATTTATTCTTAGATTTTCCTAAATTGCTTCGTCACCTAGCAGCATTGTCGGCTTGTACGTCAAAACTGGCGATATCAGGATGGGATGTGTCATTACCAAATTTACTTTTTTTCCCTTTATATATCTATATGCAAATATAGATATATAGATAATATTCGTGTGGATGGTTGAAGTATGAACAACTACCATATATTTTGTGTAAATACTTTGTACATATTTTATGTGAATAGTTTCTGCCATCTACGCACAATACTTGCAACACATTTTAATCCCTCATTTTTAACACTTATATACAATCCTTGCAATCCATTGGTATTCCCATACAAAGTTTCACCGACCACAGCAAATTTTAAAAAGTCTCCCCTATTACTCTGCCCTCTCTTCTCACCTCCAACTGTTCCTTCTTCTTTCTCGTGCTGCTCTAGCTCTTCTCTCAGTAGGTTTTCTCTCCTCTCTGCTCTCTCTTCACCCCTCGGGCTCTCCATCCACTCTCCTCCTCCTCTCTCTCTCCTCTCTCTCTCTGTCCCTTACGTCTTGTCTACTCTGGAACTCCATCTCCTCCAAGCTAAAATCCACAAATCGACTTTGTCTGTCTCTCTTTCACTTGTTTTATATTTCTTAGCCTTCCCCTTTGTTTAATTTTGAGTTTGATTTGTATTTGATTTTCTTTTCTGCAGTTTCAATTCATGAGATTTGATTTTAAGCCTTTTGACCCTTAGTATACATTTTGATTGGAACTTGGGTTGAATATATTTCCTTGTTCATTTTAATTTAATTATTAGAGTTTTAGATTTTAAGTTTTAATTTGACTTGTAGGTTTCATTTTTTGGTAGTGATTTCTTTAGGTTTTCAATTTTGTAAGGTAGATTTGGAGATTTTGTAACGTTAAGTTGGATTTAATCTTTCATTTAACCGGCATACATTGGGTGTGGACTAGGCACTAATGAGTTTGAGTTTTGATGATGATTGCAATCAATTCGAAGTTTTAGATTATGTTGATGAAATTTGTCCAATTCTTGGATTGCGAGGTAATGGTTAGTGGAGCTTTTTGTCTTTATATAGGTTTGAGCTTTTTAATTACGAATTGGATTTATGGTTTCAATTTTGTTACTGTTACTCTTCTGATTTCAATTTCTCAACTTCTTTTTGAGCTAAGTCTGTATACACACAAGTTGATTTTATATTATTCTTGGGCGGTGCTAATTTGGTTTAATTTTCATTTGGGCTGCTTGCATGCATTCTTAGGCTAAGTTTCATCGGTTTGGGGTTTTGATTTGATTTAGATTTCTCTCTTATTAATTTCTTGCATCCATATGGTGCATCTTATTCAATCTTTTGTTCTATCTTCGATTGGGCGGTGCCCTTTAGTGGATGAGACTCATTGTTGTTATTATGTTTGGTGAATTGGCCATCATTTTTACGTATTTACTGATTAAAATAACACAGCAATTTATTGACCATTATCTCTGCGATGTTTCTTTTTTGCCTTTTTGGTTTCATACTTTTGTTTTGCTTTGTTTCTCAGTTTTGATGTTGTGAGTGATCCAAATCAGAACTTGGAAAGGTTATAAGTTTGATATATGTAACATCATTCATTAGTTGATTGGAAAAAAAAGAAGATCACGCGTTCATTTTGTTTATTGTCTCTTGTTTAATAGTATAATCTATTAAGCAAGTCTCAATAATTTCATAATTCTCTTGACCAATTGATTTCTTTTTGCATTCAGGAGAAAAAAATCAACTTTGTATTTTGTAAATGAATGGAATGGTCTTATGTTAAATCAATTGCTATTGTGAAAGTGGTATTGTAATATTTTTTAATTTGATTAGAAAAATGTGCATGTATAATGCTAGCATAATATACGTTCCTGTTATGTTTTTAACCTTTGAATAAATCTCAGAAAAGGTGGTAGCGGAACTGTCCTGAAAATATGGGATGATTCCTATTGATCTCTCAATTCATGTGGAGGCTTAGATAGGAGGACATGAATTATGTAAGAACTTATATATGTTTGTTATCTTGTCAAGTGTTGACAATTTCATCTACTTATGAATGTAGTGTATAATGCCAAATAGATGTATTCAATAAAATAAGTAAATCAAACTAAAAACCATTGTATTTAGTCAATGAGCATCATAAATCAATTAAGACAGGTGTTTTATGTTTTGGGCAACAGAATAATGCCCATAGTTTGAGGATAATATATTATTTTTGCATATAGAGGGACATCACAATATTTATAAATTCTGATGCAACTAAGCCTTTGGCAACGGAAGTTGACTCCAAAACCATAAAAGTCAGTAGATTGTGGACAAATTGCATCGGATAATAATAAAATTTTGAAGTCTTGGGTGATATAGGTGATATAGGCAACGGAAAAAACAGATGCCTTTTCCCATGAGACAGAGCATCACCTCCCAATACATTGGTCACCTATATAAGAAAGGCAGCGGTATTTACTATTGCCAAAGACCAAATTTTGGTAGTGATTAAATGAGGCAAGTTGTAATTAGACTTTCTAAGAATTAAGCAGCATGTAATAGATATGGATGTCTTACATTGGAAGCATGCAAATAGCTGATAATGAATATCTTACTTTGATTCGTACCTCCTTTTCTATCTCCAGTCGCTTTAGTTTTATTTAGGTCTAGCATTCCGCACCTATAGTAAATAAGTTTGCACATTATTGTGGTATTCCTTGCCTTAATACTTTGAGTACTAATTGTCTTTTCCCATTTATTCTATGTATTGACTCTCCAAGCAAATGTGGAAGTTAGCCTTAGAAAAGATTCGTGAACAAATTATGTGTGGAGGTTCACCATACGGTTGAGGAGATGCAAAATTTTAAATAGGAAGCTGGAAGAAACGGTAAGTTTTATTGTCATTATTGAAACCTGACAAAACAATAAATAAGATTAACTTTCAAATGGCATTAGTGGGAGTTTTGGGACATATACTCTCTCTCTCTCATTCATGATAAGAACATATTACAAATTTTCAAAGAGTGATAGAGTTAAGTCTTTTTGTTATCTTCCTCTGATAGTTTGATTTTTATTTTGGTGCCAAATTTATATTCACTAAGATTATCTACTTGGCAGTTTTGCTTGTGTTAGTTTTAATTATGGCTTTGAGATTTCAATTTCAATTTATTGCCTTTATATATCACATTGCTTTATTTATCTACATTGCTAAAAACTATTACAGCATATTTTAGACAAGTGAAAATGATATTTCAGGATTACATCCTCTCTCTTCAAACTCATCCCTTTTAACACCGTTTTTCAGTTAACAATGATACATCCTTGGAAATGAAAAGCTACTGGTTATTTAAATTGTCAACCTCTTCTACAAGTGAATTGATTAACACATGCATGTCGTGTGGTTTTACTTTTGATATGCAGGTTGGGCATTGTGATTCTGTTTGGGAATTGAATGGTGGTTGTAGTTTCGGTAAGAGAGCAGGAGTCATAGGCCCCTCTGGCAAACTATAAAAATTAGGTCAGTGCTTTGGGTTTTATTTTGTTTCTCTAAACCCTATTTACATTCATATACTTTCTCTTTATCAATTTCTGTATAAAGCTTTATACTTGATACATCTGTATTTTGAGCGAACCTAAATATATGATGTTATTATGATTAATCATTGATATTAAATAAATAGCTAATGACATTCTTATCCTTGAAATTTGAGCTTGTTTGCAATTAGTTTATTCATCTGTTAGGACTAAACTTATTAATCCCTTATCAGGACCTTAATTACTTGAGCATTTGCATATTTAAAAATGATGATTGTATAATCCCCTGTTTGGTGTGAAGTTGTTGGGTGTTATGTCTTTGATATTCTAGCTGTTTAATTTTGGATTATTTTAATATGTCTTAATTTATTTATTTATTATCCTTTTAGTCTGTTCGTTTTGATGTTTATAGTTTTTAAGATTTTCACTTGTCTGCATTGCTTTCCGTAAGATTCTACAGCTTGAAGAATGCTAGAATCCTCTGCCATGAGATAATTTTTGTGCACTTGGCTGTTGAGTTTTGCATTCTATTTTCAGATATTAGTTTCAATTTTGGTTGTTATCTGTGTATGTATCCAAATTAAGTCTCTTTGGACAGAAATTTGAAGAAAGGTAATTGTTTCTTCTTAGTTTTAGACATAAAAGGAACATAACACTTCACCTTCAATGGGATTCAATTGCAAAATACCATGAGTATGATGTCATGCATCTTATTTGATTATTTGTATGAAATGTTGGCAAAGTACCATATTGCTGCCTCGGTTCAGCATGGTGTCTTCTAGTTGCCTCGGTTGGTTATATCATAGCTTATGGTTGCCTAGATTATATGTGGATCGATAAATTTACCCACAGTTGATGGTTTAATTAATGGTTGCATGTAGATTTATGACGGCCTATGTTGGCTCGATCAAGTGTTCCTTCGGTTGATGCTCTAATTAATGGTTGCCTCGATTTTATAACGGCTTATGTAGGCTCGATATATACTGTTCTCTCGGTTGATGCCTCAAATATATGACATTATTGTTGCCTCGGTAATATGACAATTTTGTGTCACATTTGCCTCGCTTTATTGGTCCCTCGGTTGATGCCTGAATTAATGGTTGTCTCGGCTATATGTTGGCTTGTAATTACCTTGGCTTGATAAAATGTTCCTTCAGTTGATACTTTAATTAATGGTTGCCTCGATTTTGTGACGGTCTATGTTGGTTCGATATACTGTTCCCTCGGTTGATGCCTCGAATATATGACGATTTATTATTTACCTCAGTAATATGACAATTTTGTCACATTTGCCTCGATTTATTGTTGCCTCGGTAATTTGACAATTTTTGTCACATTTGCCTCGATTAAATTGGTCCTCGGTTGATGCCTCGATTAAATTGGTCCCTTAGTTTAGATGCCTCGATTAAATTGGTCCCTCGGTTGATGCACTCCAATTAAATTGGTCCCTCGGTTGATACCTTAAATATATGACAGCTTATTGTTGCCCTCGGCAATATGACAATTTGTCACATTTCCATTCACTTTATTGGTCCCTCAATTGATGCCTCAATTAATGGTTGTCTCGGCTATATGTCGGTTTGTAATTACTTTGGCTCGATAAGTGTTCCTTCGGTTGATGCTTTAATTAATAGTTGCCTCGATTTTATGACGGTCTATATTGGCTCGATATCTTTGTTTCCTCGGTTGATGCCTCAAATATATGACGACTTGTTAACCCCATTTAATATGACAATTTTGTGTCACATTTGTGTATCGCGTGTAGTCCCTCGGGTGATGCCTCCAGTGTGGTTCTCGGCTATATGTCGGCTTGATATTGTGGCTTGATAAGTGTTCGCCGGTTGATGCTTTAATTTTGGAGTCCACATTGTCTTTTATAATGTTAAAGTGGGTATATTATTCCTAATGGATTCTCAAAATATGGTTGCCTTGGTTGTGCGACGACATAGTTGCCTCGGTTCTTGTCTCTAACTATAATTCCATAAATTGTCTATAGTGTGGTTATCTAGATTTTGGCGACCTATGTTATTGATAAGTGTTCATGAGTTAATACTAATTAATTGCCTCAATTTTTGGCCTATGTTGGTTCGATGTAGTGATCCCTCGAGTTGATCTTGCCTTTATATCACAACTTAAGGTTGCTTAAAGATTATACGATGGGTTATGGTTACTTTAGATTATTTTGACATCTCGGACAATAGATTTGCCTCTATTATATATGATGGGTTATGGTTGCGTAGATTATATATCTATTTATGGTTGGCTAGATTACGTATTTGGTTGTGGTTCTTTTATTATTTTGATGCCTCGAGATAATTGTGTTTGATAAATTGCTCTGATTTGATGCTTTAATTAATGGTTGCCTAGATTTTATGACAACCTATGTTGGCTCGATAGCGTGTTCTTTTATATTATTTCGATAAATTGTTCTTTCGGTTATGGGGTGAATTAATTGTTCCTCATTTTTTGGCCTATGTTGGCTCGATATAGTATTCCCTCACTTGATGCCTTAAATATATGATGGCTAGAAGTCGGCTCGGTAATCTAAAAATTTGAGTCATACTTGGCTTGCGTTTTGGTTTCTGGGTTGATGTGCAGGTGTGGTTTATCAGTTTTGTTGAGTCACTAGGTTATATAGCGACTTGTGATTGCTTAGATATTTTGATGAGTTATGGTTGCCTCGGTTATTTTGATACCTCGGATCATAATTACTTTCAGATAAATTGTTTCCTCTGTTGATGCCTCAAGTAATAGTTGCCTTAATTATATGGCGACTGTAAGCTTGTTTTGGTTATATGACGGCTTATGGTTGCTTCAATTATATGATGACTTATAATTCCCTCGGTTATTTGACAATTTTAGTCCGCGATTGCCTATAATGTTCTCTATAGGTATATATTATTCCCTAATGGATTCCTCAAAATATGGTTGCCTTTGTTGTTCGAAACGACAGGAATGCCTCGGTTGCTTATATCATTATGGTTCCCGAGTTGATGCTTTTATTAATGGTGTCTAGATTTATGACGACCTATGTTATTGATATATTGATCCTTTGGTTGATGCTTTAATTAATTGTTGCCTCGATTTTTTGACCTATATATTGATCAGATATAGTGATCCTTGCGGTTGATGCCGTAATTATATCACAATTTAGGTTGCTTAGATTATATGATGAGTTATGGTTGCCTAGATTATCATTTGTTTATGATTTCAAAGTCTAAAAAGGCATCCATTATGAATTCGTTCACACGATTCACCTAAAGGCCACCAAGATCATAAGAGAAACATGTCAATGAGATTGAACCTGCGGAAGCTATGCGCAAGGTTAAGTCGAGAACAAGGAACTCCCATTTTGTGATGCTACTGATGAAGAAGCGTAAAGGATTTTGATGAGGTGCGTGGCGTTAATGAAAATCTTCTAAAAGTTGAACGAGCCTGCAATGTGAGCGGGAGAGTCATGAGTGATCTCGCTCAAGCCAAAGTTGATTTCTACAAGCTAGGCTGTGATCGTAATAAGCGGGTTGCACAATTTTGTCTTTTTTGAGAAAGAGTTGAGACTTTCGGCATCTCTCTGGACTGCTAAATTTGGTTTCTTACACCTGCATGTGAGTTGTTGAAGATGGTGTGGAGCATTGATGGTGCTTAGAGTGGTAGCCGTAGAGGCAAGGTGGATCTTGTGGCTGCCCAGGCTCTTTGAGGAGCTTGAGATCATCAGGCCTAGGGAGGTGGAGCGCTGAGCTGTTTATCATTTGCTAGAATTTCAATAAACTCCTTCTTTTATTTTGCTCCATCTTAACGCCATTCAATGTGGCACGAGCGTACCTTTGGCGAGGAAGCAGTTGCGAAAGTTCTAGCCTTCATGAATGCTAGGAATGGTATCTTGCGAGAAGTATACATTCTTGGTTTTGCATGTTTTGGGTGTTTGCCAATCTTGCTCGAAATGCGACTCACGGAACTTATCATTATCGCATCCGTTGATTTGCTGCTGTGGCAATGCCAAGGTAGGCTGATTAGCCACTGCTTGAGTCTTATTGCTACATTTCAACTTCAACCAATACTAGTACAACTAGTGAAACCTTGGATAGTTGAAGTTGTTAGCTGCTGAGGACCGGTTTTGTGCGACTAAAGGCTGGGATTTCCGTCATTGGGACCTCGACTTTGTGAGACCTCTCAACTCACGTCTTAGGGGCCAACGACATTGGTGTTGTTGGAATCTCATTAAGCCACAGGTGAGGTAGTGGACCTTGTGAGTGCGTAGCATGTTGTGCACCATGTTAAGGGCCTCTTAAGGCCACGAGATTCTCTTGATACGTCGGTGAAAACATAGACGATGCATTGGGGAATTTGCAGTGGCTTGTTTTATAGAGCATATGCACTTGTCTTTTGACGTTCTTGTTGGCTTTAGTGTGCTGCGGCAATGCCAAAGTAGCTTGGATAGCCATATGATGGTTGTTGCCATAGGACCTGTGTTTGCGGCCAGGGGCTAGGTTCCATGAAAAATCTCGAGACATTACCTTCACAAGCGGTCTGCTTTGGACATTGTGTACACAACATGCTGAAGTCAAACTTGATAAGGTACTTTGCTATATTCCTAGAACTCATGACTGCGTATGTCGTGCGACATGACAAGGTTCTTTAGAATCTATACGAATTCTCGACTGCCTGTGGACGTCGCCTTGGAGATTCATTAGCATTCGTGGCGTTGCTTTTAGGGTTCCTTATCTTGCCTAAAATGCGGCATGGTAGGTCCTTGTATATAGACAAAATCCACTCAATCTGCTGAGTCAAGAACATACGTTGAATTTTGTTGACAACTTTGTTTCACAGACGATACTACTCACATTGCTTCCTCTGCTATGGAAGCTTGGATGCTTACCAAATACGGCGGTGGCGACAAAGTCATGACCATTGTGGCTAATTTTGAGTTACGGCCTTACGGGTCACTTGTATAAGCGTCCCATCCACATTTGGATTCCACGGGTTTATTAGCCTCCTTATGGGAAAAGAAAGGAACCCATGGGTCATCATGAATTGTACATTGTTGAACAAAGCTTTGGAGAAAATTCCACTAATCTTTATAGAAAAAGAAGGCTAGGAAATTTAACAAACTTTGAAGCAAAGCGCACATCTTTAGTCCTCGGCTTTGTTTGATGTTGTTGTTGGCCTTCTTGGCAGCTTGAACTTGATGGATCTTAACACGGTTTAGATCTCTTTTGGAAGATCAGGCGTGGTACTTTTTCAGGTTGTAGGCATTCCCTTTGCTTGTCAAATCTCTTTATGCATTCATGGTGGTGAGGTGTAGCTACCCCTTACGCCTACTCGGTGATTTTATAAGGACTTTCCTAGACGGTCAACGATCACCCAAATGCCATCGTAGCCCCCCACGTGTACAAGGTAACTTGTACACAAAATCCCATGGTAATGTTTTCCACTTCCACTCGGGGAAGTAGGGGTAGGCTGTTTGTAACTGAAAGGTTTCTTCCTCTCTCCACCTTGACTTCTTTGACAAATCGGACATCCGGGTGACATACTCTGCAATCTCCTCTTCATTCCGTGTTAATAGTAGAATGGCGAATAGTATGAGTACATTTTAATTGCTCCTGGATGCATAGCGTAGGCTGAAATGTGTGCCTGCAATCAAGAATCTCATGCTTGAGTTTTGTCATTAGGCACGTACGTCAAATTAGCCTTGCGAAGTAAGCCCAGTCAAAACTTGGTTCTCAAATCTCCTTTGCCGCCCGTTTAGGACTAGTATGCATAAGTCTAAACAATCGAATCGATACAATGAGCAATAGAATACTATCCGTCTTAGTCGACTTTGAAATTTCAATGGGAGGAGTATCGAGGATGCCGTTGTGATCGCTAATCGGTGATGCACGCCAATTTCATTCCTGCGGATATCGTAGGTCCCCAGTGTGATACTAGGAATGGATTGGCTCCAAAATCATGCCGTTGTGTGATTGTCGACGGAAAATGGTTACCTTCTGACCACACAGCATGCCAAGCTGTGATGTTCTGGGAGAGCACCGCAAGATCAAGCACGAGGCTAATTTCGGCCCACGTGGCGATGAGTAGGCTGTGATGGTTACATTGCACATGTGGTGTTGGAGCAAGGAAATTCTCTTCGGGTTGACGATGTACGGTTGTCAACAAATTTCTGATGTCTTTCCTGGCGATCTACCGGATTACCACGATCGAGAAGTGGAGTTCTGTGATCTACTTCAGTACGAGATCTTATATCTCTTACCCCTTATCGTATGGCACCAACGGAATTGAGAGTTGAAGGTTGGGCTTCGAGGAACTTATCGATAAAGGATTCATTCAGCCTAGCACTTCACCTTGAGGAGCTCGGTCTTGTTTGTTCGGAAGAAAGGCAGTACTGAGCTTTGATACCAAATTGACACCTCGGCTTCAAAATATCGAGTGAACCTGAGATGCTCAGCGTCGCGGCTCTCCTCGGTAGCGAAATCATAAGTTGATAAAAGAAAATAATGAAGGAATTTAAATAGATTTTGTGCTAAGTTAAATACGGAGCGGAAGTGTATGGTGTGGGTTAAGACCCATAGATACACAAATATTAGAAACTAGGTGCGAGTAGTTTAAAGAGATATTCCCATCCGTGAGGATGGATATAGAAACAGTGAAAGGAAATAAACATACTTCCTTTGAGGAGTGCATGATAATACTCAGCCCAACAACCACGCGGTCGCATCTACCAACTAAAATCTATGCCGGAGAGGCGAGAAACAAGGGTAGTGGGCCAAATGCGGTTTTATAAAACCTTTTTAAAAGTTTGGAATATAACTCCTCATTTAGTAAAACCCGGCTAAATAAATAGGTTTACCAACAGTAAAGATAATAGCTAAATAAGCGGGCCTAAGCCCACGAGATACGTTATAAAAAAGGATATACTTGTGATATAAAGTATCCACATTACTCGTAACATAATCAATGCACACAAGTCATGCAGTGGCTACATGACGTCTTTGGGTGTTTAATAAGTGCGGCTCTAGCACTACATGCCTGCAGTGAAGGCTGGCGCTAAGCGCGTCTGCGAGTCCTAGTCGCCAAGAGCAGCATAGAACAGCGCACCTCGATGGATCCAAGTGGCGTGTCGGTGCGTGTGAACATACATGTTTAGTCACTGCTTTGGGCAGTGCTAACAGTGCAATATGCGTAATAAGTAATAATTTGCTAAACGTATAGACATGCCAAAATTTGTCGATAAAGCCAAATAAACGTGAATACTAAGTCATAAAAGGCTAGATAAAACATTTCACAATTTTCATAAAACATGGCCTGCTATACAAATCCTTAAAATCACATTTAAACACATAATAGTATAATATTTGGAGTAAAGAAAAGCCCACTCCTTTGGTAAGTAGTCGGATCGTAGCCGCCATTACTCGCTTGACTCGTAGCTCCTCGGGATGAGTTTCACCTATGGGAAGTTACTAAACTAATCATTATACAAGTCTATTCCAATTTAAAGTAAGGAAAAGACTCAAAATCCCCTTTGTTTGCTCGTTCGGGACTTAAAATCGTTGGAAAAGTGGTGCCTTGCCGCCAAGAGCAGCACGTGCCCACCGCAGCCCTCTGTGCTGCGTGCGCTCAGCTTCTGTACGCACGCTCACGCGCTCCTGCAGCGGCGCCCGCAACTGTTCGCTCCGAATTAAAGTTAGCGATTGTCAAGTGCTAACGAGAATATTGAGTTTGACTAGCAGGAATATTCTCTAGCAGCGAATACGAAATATTCCGTTACGTTAGGAATATTCCTTGGCGGGCGTTAAAGATTAGCGGAATATACCTTTGGAATATTCCGGTTCTTAGGATTTGGGCAAGATCGGCGTCGCAGTAGGTTTCACTGGCGTTGATAGGAGCACTGTGCTACGATTTTAATATGTTTATGTCTTCATTCTAAGCATTGTTTAGCCCTTATCCTTGCTTTTACGGAGTCATTTAGTCGATTTAAGAGTGTTGGGAAGTTTTGGCTCGAAATTAGGTTATGACAAGCTCATATTTATGTATATTTACATCAAATTTACTTGTCTTTTCTTAGTTAGTTCTTATATTTTTGAGCTATTTACTTTGTTTTTGTGTTTTGCTTGTAGGATCTGTCCAAGCAAAAGAAAGAAAAATAGCACAAAGTGCATTTTAAATGTGATTCGTCAAAGCTACTTTGTGCAGATCAGTGACTTTGGAAGCAAGTTGTGAACATTTCGGAATGAATTAAAAAAGCGTGCCTTATATGCTTGAAAGCTACAGATGTCTATTTTTTGGAGCATTTCACGGATTGTCCATATCAATTTTTAGAAGAAGTTATGGCCGTTTTATTTCTGAAAGGTTCAGAAGATCTTGAAACAGTTTATGGCACACACCCAGTAAGCAATAAACCCAATAAATACGCGACCACAAAAGCAGTTGCGGCCAAAAACAAGTCAGCAAACACCTATTCAAATGAGCGAGGAAATGAAATTGAAGATGAGGAATAAGTGGGAGTAATTGGCATAAGGGCCACCCAAAGAGTTACAATTGTTTAACCATTTTTCTTTCACTTATTGTCATCAATAAATAGCTATTAGTGGGGATGATGTTTGATATTGCCTAAAACCAATCATATGATGATAACTGGGACATTTCACATGTTAAACTAATTTGGTTTAATATGAGGCATAGGTGTGTTTATAGTAGTCTCATATAAATGTTATATGCTTAAACAATAAGTCAAGAGAATATATTGTGCTTAGTAGAATGTAATCTAAACAAGTTAGGTTCAAACGAGACCATTCTCGATCATAGACATATCCCTAAACGTTCTGATGAATAGGATTGCCAATTGGGCATTGACGATCGTTAAGATCAGTACATGTTATGTCTTCTCTGGGGAGAGTGGTAGTCTCGAGTCATTGGTGTAGCCCGACACCAAGACAGAAGCATGTAGGTACTCAATATGGAATGAGTTCAGCTGACGATCAACGATGAGTTTCCATGTTCATGTCACATGAGAACTCATAGTTGGGATATTAAATTAGTCCTTTGACACGAGGCATCCTGAGTTGTCTTGTGGTGAGTCATAATCTTGATTATGTCAAGGCACCCCATCAGAGGGTGTCACGGCATCGTTGGGGTTAAGCTGCTTAGCCATGGAGCAGAGTGAATGCGCAACCAAAAGGGGATCTCTAACCTTCAAACCGTTTGAGGAGAATGCTCACATGATATGATTAAGAATCTACGGCCGAGTATGAATAAGATTTAGGAAGTCGTTCCAAATCATATTCAAGGTAATCATATAGTATTGGAATCACATTGGATAGTAGACATGAATAAACTATCAAACCAAACAATGTGGTCAGAGAAGTATTGTATTGAGAAGGACCGTGTGCATTACAAATCTAAGCTTGAATAGAGTTTCTCCACCTCTTCGATTAGCTTGGAGGTAGCCATGACATCTCTCGCTAGGTGTCACTCATGGTTTGTGGTAGCCTAAAGGTGTATGATCACTAAAGGGAGAAATTGAAAGTAAGTTTCAATTCACAAATGATTTGAAGAGTTCTAATCCTCCCCTGCCTGCAAAAGGAACCTAATGGATCGTGCACCGTGTAAGGTAGAGTTTGATGCGTAGAATGGAGATGAGTAAAGAATAATTAAATGGTTTTAATTATTTATGGCAAAGATTAATTAATAGCATGTTAATTAATCAAGCAGGCCTTAGGATTCGTTATAGACCTCGAGTTAGTTTTGGGCTTCAAGGCCCAATGGGAATGACGTCAAGCCCATTGACTTAAAGTTGTATGACAGCAATGACTAATAATACATTAGGGCCCAAGAGCCCAATGAACCCACATAGTAGGCCATTTGAGAATGTCAGCAAACTTGCTTTAATTGCAAGTTTGCCTGTAATGAGGAAATGATATAAAACAAGTTTATAACATTTGTAGATAGAGGTTTTCTTTTGGGAGAATGGTTGGGCATGAGAAATGCTCTGCTTCTCTCAAAGGAGCCGGCTCCCTAGAGGAGAATAGCTAGCAATCTCTCTTCCTCTAGGGCACTCATCTTCTCATCAAGGCTCTCCTTGGTGTGGAGACTTCTGAGGTTCCTACTTTGGGAACTTGGAGAATCCGATTCATCCATCATCATCCAAGCAAAGGGAATGAAGGCCCCTCTCATGGGTGATTAGCCTTTGCTTAGGCAAAGAGGAATCTACAAAGGTATTTGATTTCTCAACACAAAATTTATTTTGATTTGGAGTCTTGGTTCACCATATCTACTAGGCTTTGAATTTTCTTGGGGTAAAGTTTACGTTTAAGTGCATAGAAGCATGTTTCCGCCTTTAATTGTTAAATGCATGTAGCAATGATGTTGTAATGAACTCGGTTAATCCACAAATTTCCCTTCGGATGATTATTGATTAGAAAAAAGGAGAGACCATTCTAAACGACCACTCTGATTACGAGGAAAAAATATTCTCTCTCCCTCTATCCATCCTCTAGGGCAATTCCACATATTTCAAGCAAGGAAGAAGAAGAGAAGGAAGGAGCCATTGAGCAATTCATCCATCATCCCCATTGAAGACTTGCTTTCAAGCTTCAAGAATCCAACGTCAAGCCTCCATCTCCATCTTCCATCCCACGGTGTAATTCATTCTATTTCTTTGCTTAACCTTGTTTGATTTAAGTGGATTGTTTCTAGTTGACATTGATGTTAGAACAAAGTTTAAATTAGAATTCTTATGATTGAATAAAGTTTGATTCTTATAATTTGATTACGGAGTTGCTTATGTGAGATTGTTCAATTGAATTTGCTTTACGGAAAACTTTTATTTGTTTATGTTCTTTGGTGGCCAACTTAGGATATATACATGTAATTAGTGCTAGATTTGGGTAAGCATGATTCACCTAATAGTTTTGTGGACTAAATCACAAGTAGTAAAGGCTTTTTGGACAAGGTCGAATTCAATTGAAAAGTTGCAAATAGATGAACTTATTCATACTAGGTTGTGCACTTAAGTTGATAGCCTTTCTCTATGTGTATTCAAAATTAAACATGTTTTGATTAGCTAGCTTTCTAGACTTTGATTGCATGTTTAATAGAATTAATCTAGGTGCTTTCATTTAGATTAATTAATTAAGGAAAGTAAAAATATGGGAAATCATTTGCTGAATATTTCACATGATCAACTTCTTTCTCATGACTTAGATGAACAATTGTAGGAGTTAGTCCGAATTTAGAATTATGGGAGTGGTTTTGATCTTTGTTTCTTTCATTTCATTCTTGTACTTGTGTTTATATATTTTATTTTCTTTGTTTCTTTTAATTTTGAAAATCTAAAGCAGAAAACCCCCTTTATTTTATGAAATATGTTTATACTTAATTTTATTTTTGTAAATAATATACTTTGTATTTTTATTGACGGTGTACCCTCGATCCGGTTAGAGCGATTCTATTTACCATATACTAATGATGACATTTTCGGGGTTAAATTGTGCGCTTCTTAGGCCCGTATCGGGCGTCGAGACCGGAGTTCGATGGCGTCACTCCTCCCGTGTTGTTTGGAGACCAGGCGGCGGGTGCGCTAAGCCACTTAGGATACGGAAAATGTGGCGAATTGGAAAATTTCAGGTTCTTCATTCTCCAACCATTTTTTCACGAAATTAATTGTCAAATTGAAGCTAAGGACGAGAGGGTTTCGAATTTACCTACTAGGAGTTCGAAAGTTGGCGGGAGATGGCGAAATTGGCCTGGAAAGTTTTGGCCAAAGTGAAACTTCTGTCGATCTTGAGGTTTTTCCTCACATGCAAGCCTTGGGTTGTGATCCTAGGGTTCCCGAGTGGTTTTGTGTGGGTTTTAGGGCTAGTTCGAGGCTCGGATTGTCGCGTTTGGCCGAGGAGAAGTTCGGCCGGAGCTGTGAGTTTGGTTCTTTGGTTTTGGCTAGGTTTTACGGAAGCTCCTGTAGTAGTACCGAGGTTTGGTTCTGGATATATCGGGGCGAGATCACGGTGGTGTGTGATCAAATGAAGGCGAGAAGGGTGGTGGTAGTGGCACCAAGGGGTGTCTAGGTAGTTTGTGTGTGTGAGTAGTTTGCGAGCTTGTAATCTGTGAGTAAGGCTTCTCAACTTGAGACACGGGAATATAAGGGAAGGTAATGGCGAATGAGAAGGATTGGTTTGGTGTGTAGAAAAGTCCACACGGTTTACAAGTTTAAAAGCACAAAGTGCACTAGCACATGCATGCAGACAAGCATGCACCACAATACGAAAAGATACGAGTGCGAGGCACCTTGGTTTCAAATGAAACCACGGGAAGACAATCCTTTGTTTGAGAGAAAAATACCGCAATTTGGTAAATTCTGGAAATTGCTTTACTGTTCATAACTTGTCCATTGCAAGTCAGAAATTTGTCAGGTTTTGCGTCTACGGGTTAAATAACGAAATGTAAGGCTGGAAAAGTACAATAAAAGTACGAACAAGTCGATAGCAAATAATTGTCCACATAGGACTCAAAAGCCTCAGGAAGCATTTTTAGTCAATTTACACCGTCGCGAAATAAAATACAATAAAGTCAACTGTTACATCCATCCTAACTGTTATGTTGCTGTTCCCAAACGATGTAAGTGTGAAAATGCTCTCGGGACTTTCTGCTTCTGAGCTTGTAATTTGCAAGTCAGAAATTTATCCCACAAAATTCGCGTCTACGGGTTCGTAACAAAGTGTGAATTTGGAAAGTACAATAAGAAATCACGAAAATAAGTCGATAGCAAATAATTGTCCATTAGGACTCAAAAAGCCTCTAGAAGAGCATTTTCGTCAATTTACCGTCGGGAATAAAATACAATAAAGTTAGGGGCCAGGATGTAACATATGCAACAAGGGATCTCTCTAACCTTCAAATACATTGAGAATTGAATACTCTATGATATGATTATAAATCTCTAGCCCAGTTATGAATGAGATTTAGGAAGTGCGTTCCAAATCACATTCCACATAAATCTCATTATGGTTGATGATCACATTGGATAGTAGACATGAACAAACTATCATCCAAACAATGTGATCAGCAGTGTCTTGTTTAGAAAGAAGGGCGCATTGCATTGTAATCTCAAAGGCCCCGAATAGGTTCTTGTATCACTCCTAAAATTAAATAAGAGAAAAATGAGGTATCACTTCCTTTCCACAAGACAAAAACAAATTTATTTTGCATTATCGATTTAGACTAGCATAAACTCCAAAAACAATGGACATTATTTATGAAAGAACTTGCTTGTGTCATACAATAAGGAAAGAGTTCAACATAATTAGACAAGTACCGGAAACTTAATAGATCAAATATGAAAGCATAGGTTTTGAATAAAGGAAAATACCTAATTTACGACACACAACTGTCGTAGAGTGTCCAATACCATTCTGTTCCGCCTAAGCCGCAGGTTCATCTGAAATCATACAAGGAAGTTTCTAGTGAGAACAACAGTAAGCGACCAATACACAGTATGAAAATATTTTTTTCAAAATTAAATCTCCCATACCACAATCCATTTAATTGTTTTATATTACCACAATTACCATTTGCTATATTCTTATACAACAATATACATGCGATAAAAAAATACAAGAAATCACTTTGGCACGTGTTACCTCTTTCCCTCTCGTTACAATAAGAAAAGAGAAATTTTCTTTTTTTCATTGCCCCCTGTTTATTTAGGACAAATACGGTGCGTCTACCCTGTTGCAACATTTAATTTTTGGCCTGAGTACTATGTAGTTGCGTCGGCCCCGCCGACATCTTTTCCTTTACTTTTCAAATACAACGGCGCAACCATTGTCTTTTCCTTTACTTTCCATATGCAACGGCCCAGCCGTCCTCGCTCTTTACTTCATTAATATTCATGCATACATGACATTTTAACACATTAAAGTTCCATATATGTGTCACATCCTTTGCATCACCAATTTACTAGTTCTCACTAAGTTGACTAATTCATTTTCGCAGTTAGCATGTCATGCACCTAAACCCTTTTTCTTTTTTTTTTCAATCACATTTGAGAACATACATCATACTAGCATTCTTATTCCGTTTTTTTTTTTTTTTTTTGCAGTGGTTTCTATTTATTAGAGTGTTTTAAGCTATTTTTCGTGTGTTTGTAGGTTCAAATGGCAAAGTTGGCGAGAAAGGGCATTTTGTAGCATTTTAGAAGCGACTTTGGAGAAAAGCTGGAATGGATAGCACATGCATGGAGGCTGAGTGGATGGAAGTTTTTGAAGTTCAAATGAGGCTAGGAATGTGCTAAAGAAGTGGAAAAATTAATTCAAGACATAGAAGATAAGGAATCGAAGCTAAAAGGAAGGAACATCATCCAAAACCTTATCTTATCTTATCCTAATCATATTCTACACGAATTCCATCTGCAAAGGGGAGTTATTTTCATATTAGGACAATTAAGGGCTTTGATTTCTAGAAGGCCTTACTTTCTCCTAAAAAGGTGAAGATAGAAGCTTGGAAGACAAGGAAAATTGCAAAAAGGAGAGTGGAATCAGGAGTGAGATTTGGAAATTCTTTGTGTAAAATTGCCAGCCCGGCCAGGAGCACCTGAAATTCCTCGGGGCCCAGGGATTCGTGTCATGCCATATATGGATAGAAATATCTGGATGTCTAGTTTCACACAAGATTTCCTGAGATCTCAATTTGATGCTTGAATTATTTATCCTTTGTTTTAGCGATGAAAGGTAAATAGCGATGAGAGTCCTAGTTGGATTGGGTTTTCAAAGGAAAAACGTGGCGGTGTTTGTGTGTGTTTCTACACTTACTTGGATGAAATAAGGAGTTATAAGGATGTCTAAACTCTCTCTAAATCGTACTTGTAGAGTCCTTCAATGATTCAAGCTTTTGGAGATGCATAAGTACATCAAAGAAGCACCAATTTGAGAAAGAGCACCACACACACAAGAGCCTAAAATAAAGAAAAACACACTTGTCTGGCGGCTTTTACAAGGAAGGAAAAGAGGCTTGGGCCGTGCCTACCATTGAAGACCTTTGGATTGTTGGAGGCGTTTCTGAGTGTATTCTATCTTTTGTTTTTAATGTTTAATTTTAATTGTCTTTGTTTAATTGCAAACATGAGGAACTAATTTCGTTTTAGCTAGAAGGTGAATTAAAGCCATGAACATATATGTGATATGAATTGATTACATCAATTATTATTTCATAAATGCGTGAATGCGGTTTACTTATTGTTGGATTGATATGTTGATTAAGGGCCCGATTGGTTGCATGCGTGAATTTGATGCTAAAATATAAGGGAGTTTCACCTAATCGTTATGAACTTATGTTGCAGTAGTGGAGGTTGCTAGTCACGATGGAAGTGTTAAGTAAATTCTGGCGGAGTACCATGCAGTTCATAGTTACGAATGCCATGTCAATAGCCTTGATTTTCTGAGAACTTAATGATCTTTGACATGTATCTTTATTATGTAGTTCATATAGAGAAATTGATAAGAATAATTTGGTTGCGTCGCTGAGTCCAATTCAATGAATTTAGGAAAATCGAGGTTAATTTGTGCAGTTCACGGTTAACTTGGGGCATTGTCATTAAGTGGTTTATAGGAAGAATAGCCCCGGAAACCGATTTGTGCATATGTGTCATGTGTGGAGAAAGGTCCTCCTAGCTAGCCTTTAACTCCTTAATTTACCCAATTTCATCACAACACCAGAAACACGCACAAAACAAGCTGCCACACTTTTTCCTTGGGAAACCAAATCCAATTAAGAGTATCTTTCTTTTTGTTTTGACCTTTTTCCTGCTAAAAACGTTGATACATAATTCTACAAAGCATCCGAATTGAGATACAGCAAATCTTTTGGAAACTAGACATGCAGAGCGTTCCATCCATATATGGCATGGCACATAAATTGTCTGAGGAGGAATTCCTGGGTGGTGCAGCCGAAGTTGGCCAGTTATACGCAGCCTTTGTCCAAATCTCTTTCGATTCCACTTCTTTGCAATTTTCCTTGTCTTCCAAGCTTCTATGTTCTAATCCACACAAAGTGAGGTCATTATCCATCACATGTGTCCACTCATAATAACTTTACACTCCTCAAATCCTTGTGTCTCCAATGGCGGACAAGCATTCTATTTCAAATCCAAAAAGCTCTACTTCACTCCTTTAGCCTCCTAATTCCAACTTTGCCATTTCTACTGCAATAAAGAACAAAAATAAAATAAAATACTACAATTAACGAAAAATATGGGTGTACAGTTCTTTTCTCCTCGAGGCTTAGCAGCTGTATGACACACTTTAGGTGTCATTCATGGCCAATGGAAGCCTTGAAGATTAGTAATCACTAATATTCACAAAAGGGAGAATTGAAATGTGGTTTCAATTCACAATCAGCTAAGAAAGGATTCAGATTGCCCTGTCACATCCGGACCTGCTCCACGCCCATTAGCCACGATATTGTCGCTTTGGGCCATGCCCTCCGCGGTTTTGTTAGGAGCTCACGAGCAACTTTCGGTGAGTCTCCCCATCATGGGATTGCTCTGGCCGCTCGCTTAGCCGGAGTTCGATGGAATCCAAAGCTAGTGAGCTCCCAAAGAACTCGTGCTAAATGGAGATGAGCATATACATATATAAGGCACATCACCCCCTCTTCATTTTGTTGATGTGGAATGTCACAATCCACACTTAAAGAACAGCGTCCTCATAGAGTCACGTGTCTCCATTGCCCAAGGTGGCTCACGTGCCATCCTCTCACATCCGGATAGCTCTGCCCGTAGTGATATTGTCTACCCAGGAACTCACAATTTTGTTTAAAGGAACTCATGAGCAGCTTCCCAATGGGTCACCCATCATGGGATGGCTCTAGCCCAAACTCGCTTGAGTTCGATGGAATCCGAGCCGATGAGCTCCCAAAGCCTCGTGCTAAATGGAGAGTGAGCATACATATAAGGCACATCACCCCCCTCTCCGTTGGTCGATGTGAACTTATTGGTCAAGCTTTGGAAACAAGCAATCCAAGTCGAACTTAAAAGTGTGGGCACAATTGTTCCTACACCTCCACATGTGAAGCTTGTTTGGTGCAAGGAAGCATAATGGGAAAGAATGAAATAGTGCGATATAAAGCACGATTTGTGGCGCAAGCCTTCTCTCAACGCTACAGGATTGACTACGAGGAGACTTATTTATACGTAATGGACATCATAATGTTACGCTGCCTTATCGACTTGGTAGTTTTAGGAAAAACTAAATATGCGGCTTATGGATATGAAGTAGCTGCGTGTCTTTATAGGGATCTTGAGACAAAAATCTACATGAAAGTTCTGAGAAGTACTTACATTGACTGGATCAAATAGTTATAGACCATGAAACACCCTCTCAATTAGATTAGAAACGTTCACTCTGCAGACCAAACAATCCCAAGCCAGGATATGGTATAGCAGATGCGAGTGAGTATTTGATTAGTCGAGGATATGTGAATAATGAACTATACCCATGTGTGTTTATAAAGAAGTCACATTCGAATTTGCAATAGTTGCAGTTTATGTCGATGGCATGAATCTCATTGGGATTCTCGAAGAGCAAGCCTGCTTTGCCTAAAGAAGTCAGGAATTTAAGATGAAGAATCTAGGTAAAACTCGATACTACCTCGGTTTTGGAGCTCAAGCATTATTTGGATGGCACATCTTGGTCCTGTCAGACTACACCCGAGAGGTGTTGTGTCGCTTTAATGAGGATAAAGCTAAACCTTCAGTACTTCTATGGTCGTATGTATGCTAGATGCAAAATGGGACCTTTTTGTCATAAAGACGATGAGGAAGAGGTTTTGGAGCCTGCCCAGGTTCCATATTTATGTGCCCAATCAGGCGCTTTGTGTATTAACTCGGTGTACTAGCCCCAGGATATCTCCTTTGTTGTTAATCTTCTTGCAAGATATGCAGCAGCCTACATCCTAAGCTGCAGATAGTATTTAAAGACATCATCGTTACATTAAGGGTACTTGGTTTGGTTATTCTGTATCCCTACGTATCTCAAAATAGATCACCCCCTTGGTCCTTGAATGAGTTTGCCTTGTTGAACATCTTTGCAGCGGAGTTATTATCTATAACGCATAGGCGTTCCTCAAATGGGTTGCGTCTTCTTTTGTGAGAGACTCACTTAATATCTTGGAGAGTCCAACCAAATGACTTAGTTGTATTTCTTGAACTATCAAAGTTATCGCCTTCCTGAAGATACTCGTGAGTATTTTGGGTACGAGGAATGAATTGAGCATATTGAAATATTAGTGCTATCTTCTGTCGTTGACGTCCCAACAAGTCCTTTGAAGATAACATTGCTTGTATCAACCAGATCCAAGAAAGGCATCAAAGAACTGTAAACACATTGCGTAGGACCCTTCTTCTCCCCATCATCAACAATAACATCCGAATATTGAAATCAAACCGTCGTTCCCAAGATAACCTTATGACCTCTTCGCAAGTCCTTTGCCAAAGTCTGCTTTTGAAGCTTGTTCAATGAATTGGTATGTATAAGTCCTCGATTTACCCAATGCTTTAGTTCTTTTTTGGAAGTTTTGTCAAAAGCATGAGGTATCTGAAGTATATTCACTTGACCTTAATGTACTCTTTTCCTTACAATCGGGATCATTTTTTTCCCATTGATTTTTGTTGCTGACGAGGTTTTGATGAGACTGTTCCTGGAGTTGGTCATACCCTTGTGTGCGTACTACGGCGTCCTGAGATGTTTAGTTTTGAATTTGCACTAACTAACTTTTCTCCTCGAGAGAATGGGTTTTGTCCTACTTTGGGTTTTACCATAGCCAGGTTTTGTGAGATTTACTTTCATGTGCTTTTCCTTAAAAAAAGACTAAAGTGTTCTCTATAAATTGCCTAAGAGACGACTTCATCAACTATGCCTACTTTATCCATGAAGACCCCTGTCGACATCTACTTGAGTATTTACACTCAAGGGGAGTGTTGCGAGTATTCTAGATATTATGTGAAAATTGTATAAATCCTTGGTAGATATGGTTTAGGATTCTGGTATAATCTAGTGATTCTATCATATTAGGTATGTATTTGCTTGAAAGCATATTTTTCTCTCCTTGTGGTTTTACTATATAAATAAAGGCATTGTCATAAGAAAATCATATCACAATTTCCTAAGTCCTATTCTCACTATTCTCCTCGTGGAATTCAAAGAAGCACATGCAATATAAAATTTTTTTTTTCAATTTTAAATTGAGGCATTTTGTGAGCACTTAGCCCAACCATGCCCATTGTGTGCTTAGCATACATTCCACCCTTTAATGCCATTTTAATTGTATCTTTAGGGTCAATATTCATACAAGTGAACAAATAGATAAATTATATATGTATAAGTGGGAGGTTTAATAAATTAGACGTATGGGAGGAAGGAATTCTTCTTTGTCTACAACTAAACATTTTTGTGTTATATCCACTTACGGTGATTTTGGATGAGAGCAAGTGATAGAGTTGGAGGTGGTGGTGAGTTGATTATTGTCAGCGTAGTTCTGTCACATCCGGACAGCTCCGCCGTGGCACGATATTGTCCGCTTTGGGCCACGCCCTCAAGGTTTTGTTTTTGGGAACTCACACGAGCAACTTCCTCTGGGTCACCTATCACAGGATTATCAGCCCAAACCTCGCTTAGCAGATTCCGATGGAATCACAGTCGTGAGGAAACTCTCAAAGGCCTCGTGCTAAATGGAGACAGGCATGTACATATAAGGCACATCACCCCCTCTCAAGTTGTGTTGATGTGGGATGTCTTGATTCGATTCGACATCGTGTCGAGCCTGAAAGTGGCTGCGACTTAAGCGGGGCCGTGATTAGGTACTGGACCACCTTTTTCCTCAGGCCAAAAAAAAAGAGTGGGAGTGATGTGAAAAGTCGCTTATTTCATTAAAGCCCTATTGTTGACAATTGTAGTAAAGATGCAAGTAGGGATCGTTCTGGGCCGAGGATTAACTAGGGATGCTAATCTACTAACTAGACTCAAAAACATGAAACTAAAGTTAAATTAGCTCAAAAACAAGTACTATATAAAGGAATTTGAATTGAAAATTTAATTGAAAAGACTCGAAATACTAAGCAGGATTGGTTTGAACGATTTAGCAAACAAATAAATTAACAAAAGCGAATGAAGAGGTGATTAACAAAGATGAAAGCTGGCTAGAAGGTCCTTCTCCACATGACATATATATGCATACAAATCGATCCTCGAGTTATTCTTTCAATAAACCACGAATTCTCAACGCCTAGATTAAATTAGGTAAGCAAATTAACCTTGATTTTCCTAACGTTATTGGGTGGATGATTGCATACGACAACCCAAAGCATTCCCCACAAGTCCCCTATATGATTGCATAATAAAGATAAAGCAAGAATCATTAAGTTCTATGAAAACCATAAGCATTGTGAAGCACTTGTTACTATGATTTGCATGAAACTTATGCCAAGAATTTACTTAACGCCCAATCGATGTCCCTTCGATTTTTACTACTTGTGAATATAAGTTTCTAACGATTAGGTAGAAAGTCCCATATGTTCTGGCTCCAAACCCCTAACATGCAAACAAAGTAGGCCTCCTTAATCAACACACAAGGGATAAAGTTTTAGCCAAAAGCAGTTAAGCAAATTGCATTCCCGCGATTTTATGAAACAATAGCTGGATGTCAATTCATATCACATATATGTTCATGGCTTTGACTTCGCCTCTAGCTAAAAAGAAATTAGTTACTCATAATTACAATTGAAACAAAAACAAAAACTAAACATAGATAGAATACACCTAAAACCACGAGGCACAATCTTCAGATTACGACTTTTTACTCTTGTGTGCTCCCATTAATCTTCTCCTCTTACGATTAAATTGCATCCTCAAATACTCTCAAGCACAGGTTTTCTAGAGAGTTTAGGCCTCATAGAACTCCTACATCCATCTGAATTAAATCCGAACATACAAACAACACATTATCTTCCATGAGCAAATCAGTAGGACTCTTTTTTCCTATTTCGACCTCAGTCACTAAACAACGATAAAATCTTCAATACGTATCGAATAACAATCTGTCAAATCCTATGAAACTAGACATCCAGAGCTTTCCAACCATATTTGTACGACAAGTGATTCTTTCTAGAAATCTGAGGACTCTGTCAGAGATTGCTTGATTATGCGCAGCACTGTCCAATTTTCACTCCGGATTCACTTTACGGTTCCATGTCTTCTAACTTCTATAATCACTCCTTTAGAACGAATAAGGTCTTCTAGAACTCAGTTTCTCAGTATCCTCATATGAAAATGAATCCCCTTTGCGCATTGGAATTGGTGGGCGATGGTGATAAGGTTGGGGATAAGATAAGATAAGATAAGGATAAGATAAGGATAACGTGTTATGTTTCTTGCTCTTCCCTTATCTTCTTTGGCATCTTAAACTTATTTCTTCATCTTCAAAACAGATTCCTAGCCTCATTCAACTCCCAATTCTTCCATTCTGGGCTCCATATACATGC
Source organism: Gillenia trifoliata (assembly GCA_018257905.1). Taxonomy (NCBI): domain Eukaryota; kingdom Viridiplantae; phylum Streptophyta; class Magnoliopsida; order Rosales; family Rosaceae; genus Gillenia; species Gillenia trifoliata. The sequence continues at coordinate 21,894,684 of CM031080.1, forward strand.
ACTCCATTTAACCTCCATTTTTGCTCTAAAATGCACCAAAATGCACTTTCTTGCTTCACTTGCCATTTAAACCTACAAACACACAAAATAAGCTTAAATCACTATAATAAGCAATAACTAACTACGTAAATGCAAGAAAACAAGCTAACTAAGTCATAAATATGCTCTCGGGGCATGTGCCCCTACAGTCCCTTAATAAGATTTTCCTGGATGCATTTCTTTCTTGTTGGACATGACCCATGATCCTATGGAAGTATGTCGATGGTTCTTCCAAGTCAATCATGCATGTTTTTGTAGGCACTACGTTTGGCACACAGACAGACACACACAAGCAAGTCTCTCTCTCTCTACTCACGCCAGCAGAGATTTGGTTTTTGATTCCTAAAGTAATTAAAAATATTGCAACCAATTTGCAAAGTAATTGAAAACCAACCAACCAACAATGTCCAAACTGTCAAATTACAATCAAACACTGCTATACAGAGATGAGAGATGTTTTGTTTTTAACGTTGAGGCAACCACGACTGGCACTGCAGGCCAATAGCAAGTCAATTAACAAGCACCTGTGTCTTTTTTTGAAAGTCTTCTCTATTGCTGATTAATTGACATTTATTAAATCAATTAATTGTCAAATATTTTTAAAATAAAAATGAAAAGAGCTCAGCTGGCGGGTAACGTTGATTTTGGTTGGCAAAAGTTCACATGGCTCTCACTTTGTATCATTCAATTTAACACATCACATGAAAATTAAATAAATTAATTAATACAAAAAATAAAAAGGAAAAGTGTAAGCGCAAGAAAAAGTTGAGCATCTAGTGACTGAAGAAGAATCAGGAACCACCTTGAAAATGGCCTCCTTTTCTTTATCAAACGTGATCTATTTCTTTTCCAAAACTTTTCCCACAACATTTTTACATCCTATTGGATTCAAAGGAAGCAAACATAATCTTTACTTTGATCATTAAAGTTTGGAGCTCATCAGCAAAAACTTTTTATTTGTCTTCAACAAGCCATCAGCCATGGATATTTCTATGAAAAGAAGAACGCGCTTAAGGTCATCGTCCTTGGAGATAGTGGGTATGTGATGCCATAATTATTTTCTTTCTGCTATTAGTTTTTATGCAAGGATGTTGGAGGACAGGGTAATCAAACTTGAGTCCCTCAGGTGCAAGGATGGACGTCCTTTAACAAACTTTATAACAAGCCCCTTACACTAATTTCTTCCTTTTCCCTTTCTTTGGTGGAATAGAATGCTTTGTTGTATTTGGTTGACCGCAAAAATAAGAAAAAAAAGTGCTTATTCTTTGCAGCATTTCTTTACTGATATGAACTATTTTTTTCTTGTTTTGATTTTCGGGGTGGGAAAGACGTCTTTGATGAATCAGTATCCTTTGCATTGCACCCAGAATCGTCAATTTTATATGATCAGTTGTCTCTAATTCTGTATTTTATTATGTTTGAGTTTTGAGTCTTTTCTTGTATGTCCACATTCTGCATCTATCACAAATATTGAAGAATGTGGTTTTATTTTCTGAGGGCTAGATCTCGTTTGAATTCTTATTTTCTGCAATCAGGTCTTGTACATGTAGTTCTCGCGAAATTTGTTTGTTGAATGGCAGTTCTCGTTAGTTTTGTTTGTGCGTAAAATATGAGGATACAATGAATGGACAAGCATTAAATTGGTACTTGTAATTACTAATTGATTCGGCATTGATATTGATTTATACAAACATGCGTGACTGCATTTGAATATACTGCAATGTGGATCCTTTATGTTTTTCCAGATATTTTATAAGAAGTTCAATCAACAATATAAAGCAATTGGTGCAGTTTTGTCACCAAGGAACTTCAAATTGATGACAAATTGGTATTTCTGCAAGTGAGTAATTAGAGCATTGATGTGTTATCCATATTCCCAGCTTATACAGCTAATTAAACAAGGCTTAATTTTGCTCTATTTTGAACTGTTTGCTGCATCTGTATTTGACAGATTTGGGACACAGCAGGCCAAGAAAGATTTCATAGTCTTGGAGCTGCATTTTATCGCGAACAGATTGCTGCGTTCTTGTGTATGATGTGAATGTTAATAAATCATTTGAAGCACTTCAGAACTGGCATGAAGAGTTTCTCAAACAGGTTTCTGAAAATGCTTCTTCATTTTTCGGTTGTCTGTTCATGGCGTAATCTTCAATTCTGATTATTTCCATTTTCATTAATGGTTATCAGGCAGATCCGACTGACTGACCCGAGGCGTTTCCCTTCGTACTACTTGGAAACAAAATTGACATAGATGGTGGGAAACAGCCGCGCGGTATATATGCATGGCCAAATGATGCATCCTGTTTTTCTAGGCTTTATTCTTGGAACTAATACAAATTAATTTTGCAGGTTTCTGAGAAGAAAGCTAAGGGAATAGTGTGCTGCAAAGGGAAACGCCACGTTACTTTGAGACCTCAGCGAAAGGATTACAATGTTGATGAAGCATTTCTATGTGTTGCAAAAACAGGACTCATCAATGAACATGAACAAGACATGTAAGTACACCACTTGACATGATTACCATTCCTTCTATACACAACAAAATGCACAGGGTTCATGCTGGTTTTGTACATCTTTTAGTGTTGTCTTAATTAGGGGTATGTTAGGCTGTTCTTTTAGCTAAAAAGCATTTTTCAAAATACAAAAGCGCTTTTAGAATGACTAAAAGTGCTTTTACACATTAACCAAAAACACTACGTTTGGAAGAAAATGTTAAAATGCTTCTAGCTTCCCGAATCGAAAAAATAATAATAATGTTTCCAAGTTAAAGATTTGGTGTGCACATGTGGAGAAAGGACCTAGTAGGTGTTTTCAACACACTTCTGAGTACATATGAGGAAGAATTTGGTTTCAACGTGCTTCTAATAAAAACGGTTCCATCAGTTTATCCCAGAATAAATGTTTCCTACCTAATCAGTCTCTCAAACAAACCCATCGTCTCTCTTTCATTTCTATCTCAGTACAAGATGCTTCAAGCTAATATGCTAGTTTTCAATGCTGCAGTTACTTCCAAGGTATTTCAGAAACTGTTTCAGAAGCTGATCAAAGGAGGCTGTGCATGCTAAGGATGGAATATCTCTTCTGAATATGTAAATTATTTCTATAATTTTTCATTCTTTTGAGGGTGGAAGAAAATATGTTATACCTTCATGTGTTATAGTGTACCTCGCGCATTCCTAAATGTGCATTGTGAGATGACTTTTTAGCTCTCTAAAAGAAAGTGTTCAAGATTATTTTTATTTTTTTTTTAAAAGTGGACTAGTGGTGGCAAAGCCAACAATCCACCATTCGGGAGCCAAGAAGACTCAAAGAGCTCTACTAAAAATTTAGGTCAAAAGTGTTAGTAGTATGCCCTTAAAGCCACTCATTTGATGTAATAGCTTTTTGGAATGGCAATGTTAAACTCTTGCTTAGTTTAATGAAGGGCAAAGTTTATGATTATTCAACTTTGTTTAATGTATTAAGTGTATATTCAATGCTAGAATCAAGGAATGTAGAAATTTAACTTGAGATAAGTGATCTAAGAGTGATAGATCATTGAGACCTTTCTCTTAAGTTCATTCCCAAAAGCGTTCTAGCCATAAGACTATTAATTGGGCATTGAAAATCCACTAAGGGTAGTATGTGTTACTTATGACTACTCAAGCGGGAGTATGACTTGTCTCAAGTCATTAGTATGTGAGACACTAAAGCCAAACACATAGGTGCTCAAAAGAAATTGTTAGTGCACTTGAACACTATCAATAGAGTTCTTATTTACATGTCATAAAGAGGCACAATATATTACAATAATGCAAAGTAGTCATTTGACATTAGACACCACATTTGTCTTATGGTTAGGTCCTTAATCTTTGAATGTGTCAAAAGGCACTTGGAGTAAGAGGGTGTCACGGCATAGTTAGGATTAAGCTACCTAGTCATGAGCCGAGCGAGTGTACAACAAGGGATCTCTAACCTCCCATAGTGGAAGGAGAATACTACGAGATATGATTTAGGAGTCTTTGGCCAAAGTAGAAAATATAATTTTAGGATATGTTCCAATCATATTCACAAAAGAATCATATAGAGAAGAATCCACACTAGATAGTAGACATAGAACAAACTATCATCAAACAATGTGGTAAAGAGTATTGATATAAGAAGGGCAAGTATTGCATTGTAATTGTAACTAAATAGGTTCTCAACCAATTCTAAGTAGCTTGGGTGGCCATGAGATCTTTGCTAGGTGCCACTCATGAAAACTTGTGGAAGCCACGAATTAACAATCATTAATCTTCATCATAGGGAAAAAATTAAAAAGTAAGTTTGTTTCACAATCAACATGCAAGAGTTACAATCGCCTTTGCCTCGCTAATTAGAACCTAATGAATAGTACCTTGAGTAAAGATGATTGTAAGAAATATAAACAAGATGGATATGACGAGTTAATTGAGTATGGCAAAAGATTAATTAATTAGTTAATTAATCTAACAAACAAGTTTGAATTGGACTTGAAATAAGTTTTGGGTCTTAAAAGGCCCAATGAGCTTTGGTCCATAAGGCCCAATTAAGCTAAGTTGTAATAACTTAAACAAATGAGCAACATGTTGGTTGCCCACAAGCCACTCATTTGATGTAATAAGCTTTTTGGAATAAGTATTGTATTAAACTATTATTTGTTTAATGAAAGGGCAAAGCTTATTGTTAATCACTATTTATTATATCATGTGTTTAAGCAATGAGGAATCCTAGGAATGTATTTAATCTAAGAGAGAAGTGATTTAGTGATTAGATTAACGACCTCTCTCTTATGTTCATTCCTAAAACGTTCCTAATATAGGATTGCCAATTGTGCATTGACAATCCACTAAGGTTAGTATGTGTTATGTTAACTCAGAAAGCGAGTATGACTAGTCTCAAGTCATTTTAGTGTTGAACTTAACTGAGACAAACACATAGGTGCTCAAACGATGGTGAGTACTGCTTGAACCACGATCAAAAGGAGAGTTCGAACATGCATGTCATGTAAGAACTATGTAAGTTGCAATATGCAAAGTAGTCCTTTGATACGAGGCATCATAGATGTCTAATGATTGGATCCTTGATCTTTGATCATGTCAAAAAGGCATTCCATTTAGAGTGTCCAGCATTGTTGAGAGTCCAAGCTATCTATAGTCATGTAGGCCTTATGAATGCAGGCAAAGGGATCTTTAACCTTCCATGGTGGAAGAGGAGAATACTACGAGATATGATTAAAGAGTCTTTGGCCAAAGCATATAAAGATATGACTTAGGAAGTTTGTTTTTCCAAATCATATTCAAATGAATCATATGAAGAAGTATCACATTGGATAGTAGATATTAAAAGGAACACTTTGTGCTACGATTTTAATATGTTTATACTTCTATTCTAAGCATTGTTTGGCCCTTATCTTGCTTTTAAAGGTCATTTAGTCGATTTAAGAGTGTTGGGAAGTTTTGGCTCGAAATTAGGTTTATGACAAGCTCATATTTATGTATATTTTACATCAAATTTACTTGTATTTTCTGTAGTTAGTTCCTTATATTTTGAGCTATTTACTTTGTTTTTGTGTTTTGTAGGATCTGTCAAGCAAAAGAAAAGAAAAATAGTACAAAGTGGATTTAAATGTGATTCGTCAAAACTGCCTGTGCAAATCAGCTGACTTTGGGAAGCAAGTTGTGAACAGCTCCAGAATGAATTAAAAAACGTGCCTTATATGCTTGAAATACAGATGTCTAGTTTTGGAGCATTTCACGGATTGTCCATATCAATTTTCTAGAAGAAGTTATGGCCGTTTTAACACTGAAAGGTTCAGAAGATGCTGAGCAGTTTGTCGCGGCAGCGAAAGCAATAAATCAATAAATCGGCGACCAAAACAGATGCAGCCAAAGAACAAGCCAGCAAACACCTATTCAAATATCTGAAGAAATGGAATTAAGATGAGGGAGTAAGTGGGAGTAGTGTATAAGGCCACCCAAAAGAGTTACACTTGTGTAACCATTTTCTTTCACTTAATGTGCATCAATAAAATAGCTATTAGTGGGGATGGTTCAAAGGTTAGAAAAAGAATTCGGAGACCATTCTATACACACCTGATTTCTAAGAAAAATATTCTCTCTCCCTCCTATCCATCCTCTAGGACAATTCCCATATTTCAAGCAAGGAAGAAGAAGAGAAGGAAGGAAGCGCAGGCAATTCATCCATCATCCACCATTGAAGACTTGCTTTCAAGCTTCAAGAATCAACCGTCAAGCCTCCATCTCCATCTTCCCATTCACGGTGTAATTCATTATTTCTTTGTAACCTTGTTTTGATTTATATTTGGGAGGTTTCTAGTTGACATTGATGTTAGAACAAAGTTTTTTTTTTTAAGAATTCGAATTCTTATGATTGATTAAAAGTTTGATTCTTATCATTATGATTCTTAGTTGCTTTTGTGAGTTTGTTCAATTGAATTTGCTTTCTGGAAAACTTTATTTGTTTATGTTCTTTGGTGGCCAACTTAGGATATATGCATATGGTGGTGCTAGATTTAGGTAAAGCGATTCACCTAATAGTTTGTGAACCTAAATCACAAGTAGTAAAGTCTTTGGACAAAGTCGAATTCAATTGAAAAGGATTGCAAATAGATAGACTTATTCATACTAGGTTGTGCACACTTAAGTTGATAGCCTTTCGCTATGTGTGTGCGTTAAACATGTTTTGATTAGCTAGCTTTCTAGACTTTGATTGCATGTTTAATAGAATTAATCTAGGTGCTTTCATTTAGATTAATTAATTAAGGAAGTAAAATATGGGAAAATCATTTGCTATGAATGTTCCACATGATCAACTTCTTTCTCATGACTTAGATGAACAATTGTAGGGTTGGTCGAGTGAAGTTATGGAATTGGTTTTGATCTTTGTTTCTTTCATTTGATTCTTGTATGTGTTTATATATTTTGTTTCTTTGTTTCTTTTGTTTTTGAAAATCTAAACGAAAAGCCCCTTTATTTTGTAAAATATATTTATCTTCGTTTATTTTAGCAAGTAATATACTTTGTATTTTATTGTGGTGTTATTTACATCCCGTTCCGGAAATAATATTATTTATTCAGGAGGTGCAAAATGACGATTTTGCCGCTTGGTTGACTTTCGGTTGACTTTGCGTCGTAACCGTGCGGCGCATTCACTGTATTATCTTGGCGTGCTCGTCGTCACGAGCAGCGTAGCCGCGAGCGTGCGTCAGTTCAGGATCGAAGCGAATATTTCGAGGCGTTGATTTTGACTGTAATTAATTTACAGAGCGATTGAGCAGGGCCAAATACTGAGCCATAATAGGCTTATCCACGGATTCTGTGATTTTGTGCGGGATTGGACTGTGTCATCCCCTTCCTCTCTTCTTCTCACATGACAAAACAAACAAAGCTCCAAAAATCCTCTCAAGGCACCAGTACCTTTCTCTTCCTCTCTGGGTCTTCCATGGCCGAGGGAAGGTCAACGACCTTCTTCTCCACACATATTGAGCCACTTTGTGCTGCGGCCTTGAACCCGAAACCCAAAAGTTAAGGCAGAAATTATTGGTACACGGGCCTTTCGGCCCGAACTTCCTCGGCCAAACAAGGCCATTCGGTCCCTCGATTCAACCCCAAACATACACGTGGACTTAGGAACCACTGGGATCACAACCCGGGGCTTGCGTGTGAAGGAGACCTCGAGATCGCGAGTTTGTGTTTTGGCCAAAACTTCGAGCCAAATTCCGGCCACCTCCGACGATAGCTGAAGCCCCCAAAAATATTAAGTCTTGAATCTCCTTGGCTTCATTTTGGTACTTGAATCGTCCAATTTGGACTTAAAATGAAGAAGTTATGAAGCTTTGAAAAATCCCCAGAATTAGTAGAATTTTCCAGTTTCCGGCGATGGCGGCTTAATGGCGGCGCCAGCGGAATCTGGCGGGGAGATGACGATGCGGCGTCGCCGGACCGGGTTGGGCAGAAGCGCTAGCGGCGTCAGCCGAGCAAGTTGAGCCGGACTTGCCCAACGTCATCATTGGCCGAACAAGCTTAGTAGCAGTGGCAACAATGGCAGCGTTAAGCAACGAGCGAGCGTGTTGGTAAACGACGAAACCCTAGTTAATGAAGCTGGCAGCTCGATTATTAGTTCATGTGTGACGCGTGGAAGATATAAACTCAAATCTGCTAACGCGTGAGGTAGCGTGGAAGATTAATTTGCATTACCATTTTCCACGGGTGACAGTGACGGCGTGTACTACCTCGAGGGTAGTATGCATAAGTAATTTTAAGTGTTCGGACCTCCGAGTTGAAAGCAAGGGGATAGGTTTAATTAATTAAATTGCCTTTATGAGTTTTTAATCATTGTCTGGGGTGATATCTCATATAGGTGAGGCCAAATAGCGTGTGTGGCGGCACGTGCGACGGCGCCTGGCCGACCCACGGCAGCGGTTTTAGGGTTTCGACCACAAAGGACTCCGTTTTGGGTTTCAACCATGGTTCTTCGTATTTCCAATTACTTTATTAATCTTGGGTGTTCCAAAATGGTTTGGCGACCCTTGGCGCTCGGAGCGTGCGTTTGGACTTCAGGCCGGTATTTGTGAGTGGGCCTTTCCCTATATTACTTAAATGTGTTTATGTTTGGGAAATTATATTTGGTTTTTATGCCTACATTATATTGTGGTTTTAAATGGATATTTATATATTATTTTTGGTAGACCTTGTTATATTAATTTATTACTAGGACTACTGGTTTGGCTCTGGTATTTGATGACCTTAGAAGTGATGGGCTTTGGGCCTACATTTCCATTTAGGGTATACCATTAAATTTGGTGATTTCCCATTATCTTTTTGTCACAGCATTGCTGGTATGACAGGCCTATTTTGGGGAATTTAGGGAATTAAGTATTTTAATTCCCTACTTGCTTCACCTAATTGCGATTATGGGTTTATATATCGTGGCCTTGGCGAAGTATTTGGGTGAACCTTGGATGAAGTAATTTTCTATCGTATTTTGGGTTCACTGTTTCACTGATAAGTTGGTATTTCTATGCCTTGGTACCCATGTAGTATTCATTATTTCACGTATTTTAGTCTATGCTTGGTATTTCGGGTAAGTGCAGAATACCATATATATATTGATTAGTTTGGGCATCCTTATAGGGAAATTACACATATTTATGAAGAATATTCCGTAGTATGTTTTCATACGCTCAGCTGGAGTTGCTTACGGTGTTTAGTGTGTGCGGAAATCAGGGGCCGAGGACCCGACGCGTGATTGTTCACACGCACCTATCGCTATTTATGGACCCATAAGCGGTGCGGCTGTTCGTCGCTGGGCGGCATTCGGAGCTTCGTTAGCGATGCGCGCTATCTGCGCCCGACTTCCGTGATTGTGTACACGGGCGTGCATTATATACACCCGGCTTTGTTCCTTGTGAGAATATATCTGTATGAACTTGTGTTTGATATACCTAACGACGTCTATCTTGTAGTCTTGGATTGTGGGGGCGGGACCACTTTCAACGTGATTGTTCACACTGTGCCAGGCTCACGCTCACTATGAATCCATAGTAGGTGCCGGCTGTTCTAGGTCGTATGGGCGGCTCGATTTCGTTGTGATGCGCATATCGCCCGGCTTCCACGTGATTGTGTATATAGCGTTTATCTTAGTCTTATATTGTGGTGTTATGCCGTTCGCGATGCCATAGGGGCATTTATTTGGTTTCTGGGTTTTAGTAATCCTTATTACAAACGCCCGGGTAAAGTATTTTCTACGCTGACGGTGGCTTTACGCCCGTTTCGGACGGTAAGTATATTTCGTACTTACCTCGTTTTCTACCTACTATTATAGTCGTTTTAAAACGGTTTCCAACCAACTACTTGATTTTGTGGCGAGGTTACTATTTTTAAGAAAGCAAAGGTTTTACAAAAATGACTATTTATGGCCCATCACCATACATTTTTGTGCCCCTCAGGTTTAGTGTTTGGAGTACATGCATGTTCGGCGGTGGTATGGCCAGAAGAGTTTAAATTCCTTGGGATTGTATATACTTTCATCAGTACTTTGCAATACGATTGCACATTGTATAATTCTTCCTTTAGTACATTTGTGTACACTTGAATCTTAATTTATTCAAATATTCTTATTTCCTTCAAATTGGCTTTCGTCACCCTGCGTGGTGTCGGCCCGGCCTGTCCGACTTTGTGTCCACGTGTACATCCCAGGTCGGGATGTCGGTGTACCCTCAATCCAGGTTAGGCAGTCCTATTTACCATATACTAATGATGACATTTCGGGGTTAAATTGTGCGCTTACTATGAGCGTGTGTATCAATTTTGGCGCCGTTCTTAGGATTGAAAAATCACTTGTTAAGTGTGAATATTCGATTGTTGTCTATAATGTGATCGGAAAAAAAAAAAAAAAAAAATTTTACTTGTTTGTAATTCTCGAAATTTAGTTAATTACTTAGGTTGTTGTTATATTGTGAAAACAAATTTAATTGTGTATATATACGGTGACGTTTTTGTTACAATTTAACATGTTTTTGTTGTAATGTTGTTACTGCTATTCTTGTTTTTCTTTATTATATTGTAAATACTAATTTGTAATTAATTTGAACCCGGATCCTCATAGTTATTGTACCCTATGGCCAAGCTCAACTATTTGAGATCGTTGCAAGGATTGAAAGACTCAAGAATCCAACTTGGGACCTCTTCAAAAGCCCTTTGTTAGCTCTGAGTTTGAGTCACAAGAGGAATCTGGATAACATCTCACCACTACAAAAAATCGTTGAAGAACAAGAGGAAATGGATGAAAATGCTAATGTCGATCCTATTAGGAACTTTCGCGATACGTGGTCCAAGGAGGACTCCTTGACATCATTTACCACGACCTGCGGCCGGGGAAGAAGCTAGGAGTTTGAGCTGAAGAGTGGATTAATTCACAAACTACCTATGTTCATGGCCTAAGTGTGGAGGACGCTAACAAGCATCTCCGTGAGTTCCAATCTGTCTGCATAACCATGCAGCCCCTAGGAGCTGATGAGAATATCCTTTAAGTTGAAGGCATTTCCCTTCTCCCTAGCTGACAGAGCCAAAGATTGGCAATATGAGCTTCCTGCTGGACATATCACTTCATGGGACGCGCAATGATGAGGCTTTTTTGGAGGATTCTTCCCAGCTTCGAAAGATCATCACACTTAGGAAGAAGATAAGTGGTATTGAGCAAGATCATGGTGAGTCCTACGCTGCTTATTATGACAGGTTTAAGTCTTTACTTGCAATGTCCCCAACATCAGATGAAAGACGAGACATTACTCCACATGTTTCTATGAGGACTTTTGCCGCATTGGAAGGAAAATGCTTGATGCTGCAGCTGGGGAGCCTTTGTTGACAAGTCACCTGCTGCAGGGGAAAGAACTTATAGCAAATCGTGCCCCTAAACGCCCAACAATATGAGGGTGTAGGACACAATACTCGTAGGGTACATGAGGTGAGCACGAATGCAGTCATTGAAGAAAAATTGGAATAAAGCTCACTCTACTTGTGAACCAGGTTGTAGTGCCAGGGACCAGGTGCAACCATAAGCTTGTAGGGTATGCTCTATGCAGGGGCACGTATTTGATCAATGCCCCCAACTCATTGATAATGGAGGATGGGAATCTTTAAATGCTATTGGAGGGGATTCCAGGGGGACATCAACGTCCAGGTATGATCCTTAATTTAAATACCTACAGCCCTGGATGGAGGGACCATTAACTTCAAAGTGGACCAACAATGATAACATCCAGAACCCTCTGGGAGAGGAACTTCCAACGTCCTCAAGGGCCTTCCTTCCAAAAGCCTTACATGCCTCCTCCAACAGAACTCAGGGAATTTCGAGTTCCAACTATGACAAGATGTTTGAGGCATTGACTAGTTCCTACACAGGCTTTAATCCAAGGACATACCCATACTAAAGGATATTGCAGACCTTAAGAAGCAAATGGGCCAAGTTGTGGACTTCATGAGTAAGATTCACGGGAAACTGGGAAGCTCCTAGTAACCCAATACCTAACCCTAAGGGTAATGTGGAGAATCATCAGTGGTTACTACAAGAGTGGAAAGTGGATCAAACCAAGAGAGATCCAAGCCCAAGTGATCATTGAAGCTGAAGAAGAAGAAGAGCCCACCAAGAATGGCATTGAGAAAAGGCCCTGCAACGTCGGGGTAGAAGCTAGGACATCCCCACTTCCTAAGGCAAATCCGGAAAATAAAAGGTACAATCTCTAACTCTTCAAATTCGGTTATTGCTAACTCTTTTCTTCTTGCATACCCTTCCACGCAGATTTGCCAAATCTAAGAAGGATGAAAGTGACCAAGCTATCTTGGGAAACTTTCAAGAAAGTGCAAGTGAACCTACCTCCTCCGAGGCCATCAAGCAGGTACCCAAATATACCCAATTCCTAAAAGGAGCTATGTACTACCAGGAGGATCAACCGTGAGAAGGAAGTAGTAAGGTAAGTGAGAACGTCTGCCCTCATTCAGAAGCTACCTCCAAAATGTAAGGATCATGGAAGCTTACCATTCCCTGCACTATTGGTAACTCAAACTTTAAAATGCCATGCTAGACCTAGGCATCTGTCTTATACTTCCTCTGTTTATGAAACGTTAATCAATAATTTGTACTCCTAGTACCACACACATGTAAGTCCTCGCGCCGCAGCGCGTCACACCCGAGTCATTACGCAGTGGGGCCTTTTCCCCATAAACAACAACAATAATCGTAAGACAAGCTTGCACTAAGGTATTTACCGGACAATACCCCTGGAGTACAGTGCGTGTGACCCATACATGTGAGAACTGTCCTATGGCCATGAGAACGGTACTACAACGTAGTGAAAGCATACCTAGTGTGTTTGAAAACATACATACATACTCATGTGTTTGAATATATGAACAATATCCCTTTCATAATTCCCAAATATATATATATAATTGCATAGATAAATCCTTCCCCCAAAACCATATATCAAGATTATTTAGTATTTATGCAAAAGTAATCATGGTGTAAACCATTTCATAATATATATTCATACTTGATAAATAGTCCCAATCACTAATTAAATCCATTTCCCAATATAAATACCATAAATAGAACAAATATGGTTGCATAAATAATTGTCAACAAGTATATATATTTATAACTAAATATATATATAAATAATCATGCGTCGAAAACCATTTAAAACCATAAATAAATCACTTTCATAAACATTTTCAATCATAAAAACCATTGAGTAAAGCAAAAGTCCACTCACAGGTGATCGGGAGTGAAATCTCCCTCGGTGTTGCCCTCCTCGGTGTGCGGAGTCGCAGGATTACCTATTTAAAGTTAGGGAATAAATTAGAACATCCCTAAAAATGATTACAATTAAGCCCTAAAGAAGAACCCCCCAAAAATAATATTATTTTTGCGAAAACGGGCTCGAAAAACGAATTCCGGGCCCCGAAAACCTTACCGCCGCCGTCCACCGCCGCCGTCCACCGCCGCCGGCGCCGCCGTGCGCCGCCGTACGCGCCGCCACGCGCTGGGAAACGGTCGGAAAACCACTCCACGCGCCGGGAAACCCTCTCACGCGCCTGCACGGGCCGGCACGCGCCGGGAAACCCCCGGTCGCGCCCACACGCGCCGGCCACGCGCCGGCGAGTGGCTTCACGCGCTGGCACGTGTCGCCACGCGCTGGCACGTGTCGCCACGCGCTGGCACGTGTCGCCACGCGCTGGCACGTGTCGCCACGCGCTGGCACGTGGTCCCACGCGCTGGTGCGTGTCCCCCACGCGCGTCACGCGCCCCACGCGCCCTGCTGACGTCACACCACGCGCTGCTGACGTCAGCCACGCGCCCCACGCGCCTGCTGACGTCAGCACCGTTAAGTTTAACGGAATATACCTTCGCCGTTAGGAATATTCCCCTGCCGTTAGGAATATTCCGTTACCGTTAACGGAATATTCCCTCTCCTCCTTCCTCTCGCCGGTCGCCGGAGCTCCGCCGCCGGCCGCCGTCCGCCGCCGTCTGGTGCGCCGGAATCTGGGAATTTTAATACCGATTATGTCCCAAACTTCAAACACTCATAACTTCTTCATTCTTTGTCCAAATTGGACGTGCCATATATCAAATTAAAGGTATTGAAGAGTAGAACATTTTCATACCAATTTGAGGCCGGAAAAATGGCCGGAGACGGCCTGAAATTTTCCGGAAAGCTTCGGGAAACCCTAATTCCGTTCTCCTTCGATACTGCACCAAAATTGACGTTCTTTATATCAAATTGAACCTACTCAATCCAACAAAGCCAATGGTAATGGTCTCGAGGCTTACCTTGGCCTGAATTGCACAGAAAATCGACGGTTAGTTTCCGAAACCGTTCCGACGTCGGTTTGAACAATCGGGGTCGAATTTGACGAAACTAAAAACATAGTCTCGTCCACAATGACGAGAGGAACACTCTGGTATGATTTTTGGGCGTTGGTTTGGTGGTTTTGTGATTCGTTCAAGAATGGTGGCTCTCGGTACGTATTTTGCCGAGAGAGAGAATGGGAGAGAAAGAGAGGGAGAGAGAACGTGCAGCAGTTTCTGGGTAGGGTTGGCTGCTGTGCAATCAGCCAAAATGCCAAAAACCCTAATTCCCATACACGGGGTGGCAAATTACCAAAATGCCCCTACACTTTAAAGCTTCGTAAAACGTTCGTTTGAACTCCGAATTGAGTTCCGCTTGCGCCCACGCGTTCGTGTCGACGAGTACATCAAGAATATGTAAAGAAATAAATTTTTAGAAGTCGTCACGAAAAGTCAACAAAAGTCAACATTAACCCTAGGGGTATTTTGGTCATTTCACATAAATTTTGGGACGGGTTGTAACATTTGGGATGAACCTTATCTTTGGAAATATTGTTCTGATCAATTGATTAGGAGATGTATACCTGAACATGAACAAAATGCCATACTTTCTTTTTGCCATTCTAAAGCATGTGGGGGTCACTTTGGATCCAAGAAAACTGCGTTTAAGGTGTTAGAGTCTGGGTTCTTTTGGCCAACTTTATTTTGGGATGCATATGCCTATTGTTTAACTTGTGATAGATGCCAAAGAACTGGAAATCTAGGTCCTAGAGATCAAATGCCATTGTCTAATATTATAACTGTTGAAATATTTGATGTCTGGGGTATAGATTTCATGGGACCGTTCCCTTCATCTTATGGGTTTCTCTATATCTTACTTGCAGTGGACTATGTTTCCAAATGGGTGGAAGCAAAGGCCACTAGAACTAATGACTCTAAGGTTGTTACAGATTTTATCAAGTCTAACATTTTTAGCAGGTCCGGAATGCCTAGAGTTCTTATTAGTGATGGAGGATCTCACTTCTGCAATCGGACAATTGAGGCTTTGTTGAGAAAATATGATGTCACACATAAGGTTTCTACACCTTATCACCCCCAGACAAGTGGGCAAGCTGAAGTCTCTAACCATGAGATCAAGAGGATGCTAGAGAAGACTGTGAATTCTAGCAGGAAGGATTGGTCCCTACGTTTGGAGGATGCTTTGTGGGCTTATAGGACAGCATACAAAACTCCCATTGGAATGTCACCTTACAGAATAGTGTATGGCAAACCTTGTCTACTGTGGAGTTAGAGCACAAAGCTTGGTGAAATTTTGTGAAAGCGAGTTTAACATGGATATTGATGAAATTTGGGCTTCGCAAGAGCTACAATTGCAATAGTTGGAGGAGATTAGGAATGATGCATTCAAAAGTGCAAGAATGTATAAGAAAACAAGCCTTCCATGATAAGATGATTCGGTAAGGAAAGACTTTGTTGTAGACGAAAAGTTCTTTTGTTCCATTCTCAAGTCTCTCAAACTTTTTTTCGGTAGCTTCGTTCTTGTTGGATTGGACCTTTTATTATTACTAACGTGTTCTCTCATGCATTTACATCCCAGTTAGGTGAACAAGCGGAAAGCAGTTCAAAGTGAATGGCCACCGCCTAAAGCCTTTATTATGGCGTTTATTGGAACATGAATTGGAGAGGCGTGACACATCCCGGCCGGATGTACGTGGACACCCAAAAGTCGAGTGTCTTTGGCCGACACCACGTAGAATTGACGAAAGCCAAGTTGAAATGAATAAGAATACATGAATAGATTGAGATCAATGTGTACACAAATGTAGGCGGAAGAGATTTATACAACGTGTCATGTAGTACGGAATCACAGTATATACAATACCAAAGGAATTTAAACCTTCGTCATACCCTTGTGACGTGAAATGACTCGGCCACTAAACCTGGAGGGCGCAAAAAACGAGAAGGGTGAGTGGGCCAATAATAGTTGTTTTGTAAAAAACCTTTCCTTTTCACGAAGTAGTAACCCCTCGTAGTCAAAATCAATTGGTTGAAAAACCTTTTGACCATATAGTAGGTAGAAAATCGAGGTAAGTACGGAAATATACTTCACCCAGTAAATAATGGAAAGTCACCGTTAATGAAAATGCTTTATCAAAAAAGTTCATAAAATAAGGATCTACAGGCTTAGTAAACCAAAAAATGCCCCATGGCATCGGTGAAATCAGTGAAAACACACAATATAAAACTATAAGATAAACGGCTCACTTATGCAATCACGTGAAGGCGCATCTGCGCATCACAACAGTTGAGTCGCCCATCGACCTCGGCAGTGGCACCTACTATGGATTCATAGTGGCGTTGGTGCGTGTGAACAATCACGTGAAAGTAGTCTGGCCTCACAATCCAAGACTACAAGATAGTGCTGGATTGAGGTATTGCAAACACAAGTTCATCTCTGAGATGTATTAAGCTCATGAGCAGTAGTGTATAAGTAGCGATGCGCTCGTGTGCACAATCCGTGAAGGCTGGCGCGTATGCGCATCCTAGCAGTTCGAGTCGCCCGGGCGACCTAGAGCAGTAGCTGCTATGGGTCCATAAGCGGCGTATAGGTGCGTGTGAGCAATCACGTGGGTAGTCCCCAGCCGGACGGTACACTAAGCTTAGTGTGTAGCCTAGTGGCGTATGAAAAACATACTATTGAATACTCTACATAAAACCGGTGGGGTAATTTCCTATCTTAGGGATGCCCTCAAGTAATCAATATATATTTGGTATTCTCGGGCGTACCAGAAATACCAAACATATAACTAAATACGTGAAATCTGAGAATCGCCACGTGGGTACCAAGGTATAGAAATACCAACAATATGGCAAACTAGGTGAACCCAAAATACGGTAGGAATTTATCATATCCAAGGTTCACCCAAATGCGCTCAAGAAGTAAGTCGGATGAAATATAAAATCCTGCTTAGTAAATATAGGTACTAGTAGGGAATTAAAATACTTAATTCCTAAATTCCTAAATATGGCCGAGAAATGATACTAGCAATGCGCGTGCAAAGATGCGGAAATCACCAATTTAATGGTATAATTCCCAAATGGAAATGTGGGCCCAAGCCCACTAATTTCAACAACCCTGTATATTTGCCCAGTAGAAACTAGTAAATAGAGTAATAAATTAATATATGGTCTACTAAAAATATGATATAAATATCCATTTAAAACCACAAAATAGTGCGAGGCATAAACCAAATACAATTTCCCAGAATATAAAACACACATTTAATAGTAGAAGGGCCACTCACAAAGATTTGCGGGAAGCCCAAAGTTTCGGAGGCGAATCCAGCCTTAATCTTCGCAAATGAAGCACCCAAAATCCCTTTGAATTGGGCCCACAAGGAAATTGGCCCAAAAACTCGGGATGGGCGACCCATCCACTTCTTCTGGCAGAGCACCCCAGCGTCACTTGCCCACAGTGCGTAAAACACAGAAAACCCAAAGTCTGTCAAGCACCCGGCTGACCCCACAATTGGAAATATCCACCTTTTTGTTCCAACACACCCAAGGCCCAAAAGCAGCTGTTGAAAGGATTTCATTAACCGACCCACAGTCATCTTGCACCCAAACAGTGACCCAAACTAAATCAAATTTCCTGCCCAAACACCTCCGGTCTCGGAGTGCGAAGGTTGGCGTCTTGGTCTTCCACTTCTTGAGTTAATCGATACATGTAGTGAACATCCTCATCGTCATCAGCATGATTCTTGTGAATGTGAAAAATCCACGGTGAGTCACAATTGGAAGGCAAGTTGCGGTGCATCTTAAGAAATGCCTGATCTGCAGAAGGCCCTTGAGATTTGGAATGTTTGATGCTGTTGCAATTCGTTCTTGATCTTGTCCTTGGTCGGTCCGCGGGTAGCCGGTTAAAGTGAAACTGGGTTGGTTTTGTGTTACTTCACCGGCATCATTGCAGTTCACGGGTTGTGGCCGAGTAGAGGCGAGAGATGAACCCGCGGCCCGGTTTTGCGGGTGTACGGTGAAGGTTGGTGGATGCCATGGGTGCCCCGGAATAAATCACGGGTTCACGGTTTCGAAGCCTTCAAAGATTTACAGATTAGAGATCCTCAGCGGATTCGTCGCCAGGTTTTGTTTTGTTTTCATTTTGGTAAACCATGAAAATGGTTTGGTGAGAGGAGGAGCCTCGGTGTGACTTATCAAAATGGTGAGATTTGTTGCCTTTTGGTTTGGTGTGCGAGAAGAATGGGAGGTGCGAGCCAAAAAAAGAAGATGATGATGTCAGGTTTGATCTGCGGGGCACTAGAGAGAAACGAGGGATGGGCGCTGCGGGGAAGAAAGAGAGGGAGGTTCTTGAGCCACGACTTTAGTGGTTTCTGAAGTTTACGAGAAAATGAAATGGGGGAGGATGAATGTGTTTGTGAAATACGCCGTGTGACAAAGTCAAAGACAAATTCACAAATCATGGGAATTGCTGAGGTATCCCGCATGGACTGCTGCCAAATGGGCTGACCCAATAACTCAAACAACCCCAGTTAAAAATCACAGCGTCGAAAACCAGCGCGCGTAAAATATTACGTTGAAGTCGAATGGCGTCGTTCAGCGTCTGCTTTGGCGTTCATTAATAAGCCGAACACGTCAAGAAAATACAAGTGAATGCGTCGTCGAGGATTACGACGCAAAGTCAACGAAAGGTCAACCCGAGCAAAATCGTCATTTTGCCTCTGGGGAATAAAATACTATTATTTCGGAGCGGATGTAGCAGGCGTACCCCTCCAAGCGCCTCCACAACTTGAGAGGATTAAATGGAGGAAAGAAGTCTAGGCGATGGACTATAAATATCCAAGCGCTACGTGGGGAGGCAACCCATTTCATTGTAGAAGTAAAGGCCATCAGCGGGAGTTTGTCATTTCTATTTCTCCATTTTTACGTTGAATTGTATAAATGTTTGTTTGTTTGTTTGATTTCCTTTCATAGACTTATTTCATGCTTAGGATTTATATTTTATACTTTTGGGCTTACATTAGGGGACAATGTAAATTTTTAAAAGTGTTAATAGAGAGTGAGTTTGAAAACATGCGGGT
Source organism: Gillenia trifoliata (assembly GCA_018257905.1). Taxonomy (NCBI): domain Eukaryota; kingdom Viridiplantae; phylum Streptophyta; class Magnoliopsida; order Rosales; family Rosaceae; genus Gillenia; species Gillenia trifoliata. The sequence continues at coordinate 21,914,186 of CM031080.1, forward strand.
ACTCCCCGCTAATACTTTACTGACATTTGCTCACCCATATGTAAACACACATGCCCAAGGGGCTAAATCCCACAAGGAACAAGCTAGGTATACAAGTAATACGCTGAGTGCTACAATGACGCGAGTCTAGCGCTAAGCGCTGGTGCACAAAGTGCAGTCACACAAGCTCGAGTTGCCTAATGCAACCTAGAACAGGCTAGTACCTACAATGGATCCAAAGCTGCGTAACGGTACTGATAGTGACTACTCCAAACGTCAAGGCTAGTCCTGGCCACAAGACTGAGTACTAATACCTGGGGTGTATACATCTAATGATGAGCAACAGTATAAAACATGTATGACAATATAATACGAATGTTCTACCTCCAACAATCGTATATGAGATGAATTATGCTAACAGTTTGAAGAAAGCATTGAAAACCATACGTATATACATTTATCAAAACAAAGACCCACTCACTCACCTGTAGGTAGCCGGGTCGATGTACCCTGTCCTGGGTAGCCCCGGTAGTCCTCTGGATAGGCCCCACCTATATGAGAAATCACCGGTACAATGATTAACTCATAAAGGTAACGAATTAACGAATTAATTACACCTATCCCTTGCTTTCTCAATTTGGAGGTCCAAAACACCTCAAAAATTAAAATGCATACTACCCCGAGGTAGTACACGTCGTCACGAGTCGACACGTGAAAACAGATTCGAAAAAAGACCTCCCACGCGCCCTCACGCGCGGCTTGAAGGTCGGAGCCTATGGCTCCACTCGCGGCTCACGCGCGAGCTGGTCAACTGAGCCAGTCAGCCGGTCAACTCAGCTCGGCTCAAGTCGGTCAACACGGCTCGGCTCAAGCCGTCACCGCGGCTCGACTCAAGCCGGTTCGGTCAATGCTGACGTCAGCAAGTCCGGTCTGAACCGGTCTGCTGACGTGAGCAAGGCCGGTCCAACTCGGTCCGATGACGTCAGCGCCGGTCATCCCTGCCAGAATTCCGGTCGCCGGTCGCCGGAATCTGGAAAAATGGCCGGTTTCTGGGTAAAACTTCAAAGCTTCATAACTTCTTCGTTTTAAGTCCAAATTGGACGATTCAAGTACCAAAATGAAGCTAGAGATGAGGAGAACAAGATTGTACCATTTTGGGGACCAAAAACTGGCCAGAAGTGGCCTGAAATTGAGGAAGAAGCCACGGTGCAAAAAGGCCGATTTGGTTTCTTCGATTCTTGGCCAAACGTGATCATCCAAAGCTTGAACAAGGTACTTGGGACGTCCAGGAGTCCAATGGTGATCAGTTTGAAGTGATTGGGGTTCGTTTTGGGAGAAGAAAGCCGAGAGAAAAGGGTCCAAACTCAAGCCACGGGGTGGCTTGAGCAATTTCACCCATTTCTGGGTTTGTCCAGTTTCTGGACACCCACGAGGTTGCAGAAATCCAGGTGAGGATGAACAAGCTTGGGTTGATTTGGTGCAGGTTGGTGCAGTCAAAAATGGCCAAGATTGGCCACGGTTTGGTGATGAAGTTTGCAGAACAAAGAGGAAGAAGAAGAAGATGTGGCTCGGCCACAAAGAGCCAAAACCAGACAAAATCCCAGGTTTCCAGGGATTGGTCACATGGCCTGCAGCCAATTGGGCCCCAGCCCAAACAAGACAAACTGTCCAAATTCGAAATACGGGAAACGCCGAAAACCAACGCCCGTAAAATATTCGTTCGGAGTCCGAACGATGTACGGCTCGGGTCTACGCGTTCGTAGCGACGAGCACGTCAAGAAAATACAGGTGGAATCGTCGTACGAGTTACGACGCAAAAGTCAACCGAAAAGTCAACCCAGGGGCAAAAACGTCATTTCCCACTTCCGGGAATAAAATAAGTTAAAACTTTGAACGGGCTTTGACAGTCTATACCTAAGGCCATGTTTAGCAAGCAAGATTGGATAGGAAAAGAAGTTAGGATTGGATCGCAAGAGCCGAAACGTGGACTAGGTCTCCGGCCACAAAGTTTCTTGGCATTGCATGTGAATTCATGAATTGGATCCCGGGCGCCAGAAGTCCAGTCCCAAGCCAAGTTTTGCGCGTCGAAATTCTAGAAATTGAATTTTGTCATTTTGGGCTAAATAAAACGTTTACTTAAGTTAGTTTGCACGCATATGCTCTAATTATCCCAAATGTTTGGCAAGGATTAGTTATCTCCCAAAAAGTACACATGGTGGGATTATGGTTGAATTAGCACTTACCCAATCCTTTTTCATTTTTGAGTACCAAACATTGGATTAATCGTACTACTTATCATAACTTCCAAACGATGGGGAGAGATGTTTTGTACCATGGCCAACCTATCGCCAAAGACCAACTAGGACTGTGCCAAACCCCTACGACATCGTCGATCAACACCCATTGCTACTTATCCAATGCGTTTTTTTATCATGGCGTTTTCCGTTGATTTAACTTTGATCAATGCGTGTGTGTGTGTTTTATTTTATTTTAAATTTAGTCATCGTAGTTTATTGTGTTAGCAATTTAAGGACAAATTTGCTGAACATATAAATTCAACAATAGTTGGGGAAATTGGTTGAGACCGAGAAATTTACGTACAGAAGATGCATAATACATAAATCATTGATAATCAAATTTACGAAGAGGGTAACCTGCCTTGGTTGCATCAAAGTTTGAAGCTTCTTAGAAATCAGTCGCAGTGTTAAATGGTGTTGAAAGAGCCGGCGGACAAGAAAGAGAGAAATGGTCGACATAGAGGTTGCAAGTCATGAAGATGAAATTCTGAATGTTGACGTCCTCGATCCTTTGTTAAAGTGGTACTTATTCTGAGGGTATTTTCATCAATTAGGGTCACACAAAGATTACATTGTGCTAACAGGGCTATTTCCTGTTTGTAGATTTGTAAAATTAACCCAACTTCCCAATTTGTTATCTATGTCTCTTACCAAAAATAAGAAAGAAAGAAGACATAGAAATCTTGAAGCATCTGTTAATTGTGTGCTCTTCGAACTTCTGGAAGGTATTAAAATTGGTTTTCTAAGAAGACATAAAAAAACCCATACCCAGATACCCTTCCAAAACCCATATTTAAGAGCAACCCATTCCTTAAAAAAAATAAAATTCTAAAGCTTCTCAGTTACCCTCAATAGTTTTTATTTTTCTTGTTTTTTACTTTTTGATTTTTCTAAAAAATAATATAGTCATCTAGGTCTAGCAAATTGTAAGGCTAGCTGTGTAACACCCCGTTCAAAATTTTATTTTATTTTATTCCCGGAAGTGGGAAATGACGTTTTTGCCCCTGGGTTGACTTTTCGGTTGACTTTTGCGTCGTAACTCGTACGACGCATCCACTTGTATTTTCCTGACGTGCTCGTCGATACGAATTCGTAGACGCGAGCCGTACGTCGTTCGGACTCCGAACGAATATTTTGCGGGCGTTAGTTTCGACGTTTTTCGTATTTTAGCTTTTGGGATATTTTGGAGTTATTTGGGCTGGGGCCCAAATGTCAGCTGCCCATGTGGGCTTGTCCCACATATCCTGGAAGTTGTCCCTGCCCTTTTTGCCGAGTCTTGTCTCATCCTACAAGTCTTCATCTTTTCTTCTCTGCAAAGAAAAATCACACAGAGCCTCCCTTCTTCCTCATCTTTTGTTTCTGCAAACTTCAAGCAAGCCGAGGCCTTCTCCCTGCTTTCTGGCTTCCCCTGCACCAAAACCAAATCAAGCTGGAACAACACCAAAACTGAGAAAATTGTTAATGGCACCCAGGCCATTTTTCAAATCCTCCTCGAGCTCACTTTGAGCCACCTCCCCGTGGCCAATCTCTGCAACTTTTGGCAACCATTATTAACCAACAAGCCCTGGCCTTCTCCCTTACTTGCCATCACCATCCAAACAAAAACCCAGAAACTGGAATATGCAGAGAACCCAGAATTGTTAGTGGCACCCCGTGCCTTCGTCTTCTTCTCCCTGTGAATTCACCAGGCCATTTTCATGACCATCATTGGAGTTTGAACCGAGCAAACCTTTGTTCTTTTTCTCTGCAAAACTCAGAAACCTTGAAGAGCAAACTGGAACCCAGAATTTCTGGGATTTACTCTGGACACCCAGGCACGTCGTTGGTGTTTCGCGAACCTGTGTGATCCTTCAGCTTCTGCTAGTGCAGGTCCTGTTTTGGGGACGAAGAAGGTGAGGCAAGGTTGTTTCCAACCTTGATCAAAATTTGTGGAAGCTTACAGAACTTTGTGATGAAGTTGGAGGTGCTGTACCGATGATGGAGTTGGTGCTGGCTGTGCAGAATTGAGGACGGTTGTTGCGTTTTGGCAGGGGGAGGTTTGTATTAGTTTTGGGCTGCTGGTTTGGGTGCAGGATGATTTGGGCTGGTCATTTAGAGATTTTTGGGCCTTGGGTGTGATGAACAAAAGTGGATTGGTTAGTCAAGTTGTGGGCTGGCTGGTGTTTGATGATTTTTGAGCCTCGGGTGTAATTAGCAATTGTAGACAAGCTTTGGAAAATGGTGTTGTGGTGTGAAGAAAGTGTTTGGTTTGGGCCATTAGAGATTTTTGGGTCAATGGCATGTTACTCCAATCCATAGCGGATTTATTGGTCACCCTCGCTCAACTGTGGTTTTGGATGTTTCAATTTACGGAAAACTCCGTTGGGTTGGAATTGCTCCGGAAGCTTTAGGCTTTGGCGACCCTTGGCGTCGGAGGACGTGCACTTGGGCTTTCCGACTATCTTCAGGTGAGTGAGTGGGTCTTTGTTTGATAAATGTATATATATACGTATGGTTTTTCAACGCTTTCTTTAACTGTTAGCGTAGTTGCATATCATTACGAATGTTGGAGGTAGAACATTCGTATTATACTGCCATACATGTTTTCATACTGTTGCTCATCATTAGATGTATACACCCCAGGTATTAGTACTCAGTCTTGTGGCCAGGACTAGCCTTGACGTTTGGAGTAGTCACTATCAGTACCGTTACGCACCCTTGGATCCATTGTAGGTACTAGCCTGTCTTAGGTTGCACTAGGCAACTCGGACTTGTGTGACTGCACTTTGTGCACCAGCGCTTAGCGTTAGACTCGCGTCATTGTAGTACTCAGCGTATTACTTTTATACCTAGCCTGTTCATTGTGGTTTAGCCACGTGGACTTGTGTGTTTACATATGGGTGAGCATGTCAGTACATTATATATCGGGGAGTACCCGAATGTTTTCATGATAGTATTTTGAGGTTCATACCTACGGGTATGACGTATTTTCTCAATTACATGTTTTCCAGTGAGGGGTTAGTAAACTCTTGAAAACAACGGTTTTATCAAACTTTGCTTTTTGACCCACTCACCGTTTTATGTTTTGCGGGTTCGTTGGCGGGGGCGTGGCAATCGATAGTGCGGTGGTATGACAATGTAGGGTTGTTTCCACGTTTGTTTAGATTTGTGTACCCCTTACTACCACACTCCGTTGTGTATTCTTTTACTTCTTCCGCTTTCTGATCTTTGATTGATACAATTTCCTTTTTTTTTCATTCTTAAATTTCTTTTTGGCTTTCGTCCACGTTAGCAGCGTGTAATCGGCCATCACCTCTAAACACACAGCTCTCCCGGGATCGAGATTCGTGACAAATTGAGTGTCAGGCATGGTTTTTAGTAACCTAGGCTCTTCTTCAGGTAACTCAGATACTTGTCACGTGGTATCAGGACTTGAAATTCATTGAACTCTTTGTTCTTGATTCTTTGTTGGAATCGAATTTTAAGACTTTACACTTTTGGTGTATGGTTTTCCTTGGGTTAATTCTAAGTTCTTCTTAGTGTCATACCACCTCGGCGTCATGTGTTTGCGTAGTTTGGGCGGTTTTCCCGATTTCGGCAGTTTGTCACTATTCTTGAATGCAGCGTAGAAATTTTAAGTATTTTACTGGTGCGACCTTGGGCTTGGTGTGAGGAACTTGAGTGTTTCGTGTGACAGCAGCGTTTTATCTTTCAATTTTCTATGGAGTCCCTTGCTTGAATCGGGAAATGGTTGATTTAGTGTATTCGGATTGTAGTGTCGGCTTGACACATCGGATGATTTTTCATCAAGTACTCTCCTTGGGACAACGCTGGCGTTGATGTTGGTGAACACGTAGGCTAATTTTTAGGTGTTGACAAGTTCAGTGGAGTAAATTCGTGAGACATAGTTTCTAAATTCGCCCTTGCTTCTTAGTGTTTTACACTCTGGCAATGACTTTAACCTTGGAGTATAGCGTATTCTTTGGTGTTGCTTATCTGGGCCAGCGTTTTCTACTTAACTTGTGGTAGTTTTGGCCATCGGCTAGTGCGTCGGCGGATGTTCAAATTATTGATGAAGGCTTGGAGCCAGTTTTCCTCTCAATTGTTCAACCGCTTTCCATTTTCATTGGAAATGGAAGGCCCTCTTGTGAAATTCTTGTACCTTACTTTCCGCACGTGGCGGCCCCACCTTTTGATGAGTGGCCATGGCCAGAACACCATCGGTCGACCTCTCCAGGAAGCGATTAAAGTAACTACTACTTTCGGTAGTTTTGGACAACGTCCATCTTAGGTAGTGTTGTTTGTGTGTGGTGATCTCATTGTTTTGTTGATCGTGACTCAAGTTTCTTCGAACGTTGAAGAACTTTTTCGTGCCAAGGTCGACATGTTCTTCCCACTCATGACTTTGTCATTGAGTAAATCATTTTCCCACTTGTGCGAGTGCGGCCCCATCTTGACTAATCGCTTTGGCGACGGTATGAATTTGCATATCCGCAGTGGCCGGTGATTGACAATAACCCGATTTTTGACTCTAATTGCGGCGTATCCCTTTGTCCCGGTCGCGAGTTTGACTTTTTTACGAATCTTCGTGATGAGGCAGCAGAAACGAGGACTTTCCTTGGCCCAGTTCACTTGGTAATCAAGTTGCCATCTTTCTCTCTCTCTGGTTTTACGCTTTAGCAAAAATCTACTCAAGGCACCCGAACTCTCTTTACGCTCTCGCTAAGCCATTCCTTTGGCTACACTGGGGAGATCCACTAGCCTTCTGTCCATCTTCGTCGATCTCGATTTCACAGGCCACTTTGGCCAACCACTTGAGACACAGTTTTTGAAATTTTCCAGCAGGGAATTCGATTTACGAACTTCGGCCATTCTTGATAAAGGAAACCAACTCTAAAGTATCTTAAACTAATCACCTTTGAACTCCTGGAAGCCCCGGGGAACCTTGTCTACGGCCATTTCTTGGTGGTGTGTGGCCGAGGAACACTAAAACCCAGTCGGCGGTTTGCACCCGGTAGTTGGGTATCGAGCAGTCATTCTTTGGTCTCAGAAAGAATGCGTCTTTCAACGTGGAAGTTCGAAGCTCACGAGATCATCCGGTAGTGGATCAACTTCATCTTAAATGTGGTGAGTGATTTGCCTAGTGGATCCAGATTTTAGTTTCTGGGTAACTCCTTTAATCTTTAGCTCAGGTTCTGGCATGCCGTTGCGACACTTGTCATTTGGTGAGTGTACGCAAGAAACTCAAGTGTGCCATGGGCTGTGGACAATTGGGACCGCGAGTAACGATGTCCGCGATGCAGAAGCAGAAAACTACCTTTAATTACATTTCGATCCAATAAGTTGGGCCGAGCTTGATTTTCTTTCAACAATACTTTCCGGTGGAGACGGACATTGTCAAGCAATGTCATTCCATGCTCTGGAATTTTCTCCCGTACTTTGGTTACGCTACTACGTATCCTGGTGGTACACCGTTCAGTGTGGGCGTTGCGGCTGTAGGCGAGTTGTGCCGACGATGCGCAGGATACCTACGAGCGATTGATCTTGTTCCGAAGCGTTAAACTTTCTTCAGGCTTCTTACTTGAGATCCAAATGGATCAAGTATTTACCTACTCAGCTATTTCGCCCTTGTTTATTCAAACTCGACCCTATTGTACTCCTTTCGGTGCGATTTGAAATCCCCTATCTTAGTGAGGCAATTTTTTTGTATCTTGTTCTTTGGATTTCGGTGATATAAAGGAGTTAATAAGCCAGCTAATCGAGTCTGCTTGCCAATCTCATTCCTCTGGATGTCGTAGTTTCGGCGGCTGATCCACAAGGTGGTTATTACCCCAAACCTTTGTGCCGGTGTGGATTGTCGGCGGAGGTTGACCACCTTAACACGCCCGCGGCATAACGGCTATGGCGTTTACGGCGTCTGGGAAAATTGGCTTGTAGGCTGACTTTATTTCTATCGATGAATGAACCTTTTTTGAGTTCTAGTTATTGGTTTTACCGTGGTGGTGTTGGTGTTGGAAATCAGAAATTTCTCTTTGTGTTGTGTCTGGTTTGTCAACCAAATTTCTTGGAATCTTTCCTAACGATCTACGGATTCTAGCACGATCGAGAAGTGGTTTCACCATGGAAATCTCTCAGTGTGGCTATCTCTCTCTCTTATCTTTTATCTTTTGACTCCGCGTGAGTATGGGGAGTTGAAGATTTTCAATTTCGAGGCACTTTGCGGAATTCTTTACGCCTTGCACTTCACCTTGTGGAGCTCTCTGCGTCTTGTTTGTGGGTTTAAAAATTACGGTCACTTTAAGGTTACGCATCGATTGTAGGCAGTGAATCGGGCGTGATTAAAGCCGTTATCCCTTGCCTAGAAGATCGGTGATCTTCTTGACGGCTCAGTGCACTTGTTTTTCTTTTAAGATCGTCTGTGGCGGTCTTGTGTTTATAGATCAGAAACCGTCGTTACTTGACCACTTTACTGGACTGGAATTACGAACCTTACCGAGCTTTCTTGTCATACCTTTTGGGATGACAATCGCCCCAGTAACTTTCATGAACTTGGTGACCTCAATTGCTTATACATGTCTCGACAAGTTGCATTCAGCCGATCTTCTTGGTTGAATTTTGGGCGTTTTTCCAATTAAGTGATCGTGCAAGGATTTTGCTTGTATGAATTCGTTGAAGTTAGAAACTTTTCAACTTTTGCATGTTGCAGTACGATCATGTGTCTTTCTTGGGACATGTGATTCACTGCCAGTTGTTCTCTTGTCGATCCCCAGGATGAGTGTGGCGGAGATACGGGAAGCGGCCGCCCAGTGTTACAAGATTCGAACTTTCTTGGCTTGCTTTCGGTCTTTCACAGAAGCGTTTCGTGAAAAGAGATTTACACAGCTTTGTTGCTTTCTGCCTCTCCACGAAACTTGCGAGGAGAAAAACGTTAACCTTCGTGTGAAGCGGCGACCACGAGCAAATCTTAAGCGCTCCAAGTTTGGTCTTACTCTTATTCTTGTATTAGCACTTTCAACGACGGCGGTACCTTGTGACCCCACTACAGGTGGTGCGTCCGAGCGGGTTGGTGTGTGCTAATACGGCATGTGGATGGATAATCGCTCCTTCCTTGAGGCGGCCCAGAAAGCACATGAGATGAATTATCGCTACCCATGATTCGAGAAGCTTGTTGCGATATCTTTGCTCGAGATTACGGCGATCTTTTTTCTCTTTTGGTGAGAAGTGTTGGCGGATTCCGCGACCCACTGCGCCGGTTTGAGCGTCTTTTTCTCTTTCTCTGGGAGACCTCAATCTCTGTCAAAGGAGTTGGATGTAGCTGATGGGTGACTACGATTGCACTATCGATTTCCACACCTCCCTAGTCGTTGCAAACGTGTGCTTGAGTAAACTCTGTCAGTCCTTGGACGACGATTACTCTTCGACTAATCGTATCCCTCTTTTGTTTGAACAGTACTTTGGTGTCACCTTGAGTTGTGGTAGGCGTCGGAGCCTTTATTGTAGAGCGTTCGCTCGGACAATTGTTTTTCTTCTACGTCTCTTTGAGGAGCTTCTTGGGAGGCGTTGTGAACGAGTTTTGTACTCAATCTACCTAAATTGAAAAGCAACATGGAAATTTAGGGGGTTGAGGAAATTTTTATAAGGGAGTAGATTGTAACACCCGTTCAAAATTTTATTTTATTTTATTCCCGGAAGTGGGAAGCCGGCGTTTTTGCTTACTGGGTTGACTTTCGGTTGACTTTAGTCAGCCAACCGTGCAATAGCATCCTTCTTCATTTTCCTGGCGTTAACGTCGTCTGGTCGTAGGCGGCAGGCGTACGTCGTGGACTCGAGCGAATATTTTCTATGAGGCGTTAGTTTAGAAGCGTTTTAAGTATTTTTAACTTTTTAGGATATTTACTGGAGTTATTTGGGCTGGGGCCAAATATCAAACTACCCGTGTGGGCTTGTCCCACATATCCACGGAAGTTGTCCTACTATAAGTCTTGTCTCATCCTGCAGTCTTCGTCTTTTCTTCTCTGCGAAGAAAAATCACCTGAGCCTCCCTTATAAATCTTTTGTTTACGCAAGAGCTGTTGGCCAGAGGCCTTCTCCACCAGCTACGGCTTCCTGCACCAAACCAAATCAAAGGTTTGGAACAACACCAAAAGCGAGAAAATTGATGTAGCGCCAGTGCATTTTCAAATCCTCCTCGAGCTCACTTTGACCACACCTCCCGTGGCCAATCTTGCAGCTTTTGGCAACCATTATTAACCAACAAGCCCTGGCCTTCTCCACTTACTTGCCATCACACCATCAAACAAAAACCGAAGCTGGAATATCACGAGAGAACCGAAATTGTTAGTGGCACCCGTGCCTTCGTCTCCCTGTGAATTCACCAGGCCATTTTCATGACCATCTTTGGGCTTGAACCGAGCAAGCCTTTCTTCTTTTCTCTGCAAAACCTTCAGAAACCTTGAAGAGCAAGTAGGGCTTGAGAATTACAGGATTGCACTCTGGAACACCGAACCGCGTCGTTGGTGTTTAATTTGTGTGATCCTTGACTCTGCTAGTCAGGGTCCCATTTTGGGGGCGAAGAAGGTGAGGCAAGGTTGTTTCAAACCTTGATCCAAAATTTGTGGAAGCTTCTGAGAACTTTTTGTGATGAAGTTGGAAGTCTTGTCTGGAGATGATGGGTTTGGTCTTGGGCGTGCTTGAGGAGTGAGACGATTTATTCCACGCGTTTTGGCGGGGGAGGTTGTATTGGATTTTGGGCTCTTGGTTTTGGGTGCAGATGTGTTGGGCTAAGTCATTTAGAGATTTTTTGGGCCTTGGGTGCTGATGAGCAAAAGTGGATTGGTTGAGCATCAAGTTGTGGGAGTGTTTAGCATTTGGTGTTTGATGATTTTTTGAGCCTCGGGTGTGATGTAATTGTAGACAAGCTTTGGAAAATGGTGTTGTGGTGTGAAGAAAGTGTTTGGTTGGGCCATTAGAATTTTAGGTCAATGGCATGTTACTCCAATCCATAGCGGATTTATTGGTCACCCTCGCTCTGTGTGGTTTTGGTGTTTCAATTTACAGGAAACTCCGTTGGGTTGGAATTACTCAGGAAGCTTTAGGCTTTAGCGACCATAGCGTCGGAGGACGTGCACTTGGGCTTTCGACTATCTTGAGGTAGTGAGTGGGTCTTTGTTTGATAAATGTATATATGTATGGTTTTCCAGCTTTCTTTAGCTTTGTAGCGTAGTTGCATATCATTTACGAATGTTGGAGGTAGACGTTAAGTATTATGCTGCCATACATGTTTTCATACTTACATTACCGTCATTAGATGTATACACCCAGGGCTATTAATTTTTCGGTCCTTGTGGCGGACTAGCCTTGACGTTTGGAGTAGTGCTATCGATGCGAATTCACCTTTCCCTTGGATCCATTGTAGGTACTAGCTGTCTTAGGTTGCACTGAGCAACTCGGACTTGTGTTGCACTTTGTGCACCGAGGCGCTTAGCGTTAGACTGTCATTGTGTGATACTACGTCTATTACTTTGCTCTAACTGTTCATTGTGGTTTAGCCGCGTGGACTTGTGTGTTTTGTGGGTGAGCATGTTGGTTATATATCGGGAGTACGAATGTTTTCATGATAGTATTTTGAGAGGGTTCATACTACAGGTATAGCGTATTTTTCTCAATTACATGTTTCCGGTGAGGTTAGTAAACTCTTGAAAACAACGGTTTTGTCAAGCTTTGCTTTGACCCACTCACGTTTATGTTACTGCGCCCCTCGAGGATTCGTTGGCGAGCGGTGGCGTCGATGGTGCGGTGGTATGACAATGTAGGGTTGTTTTCCACGTTTGTTTAGATTTGTACCCCTTACTACACTCACGTTGTGTATTCTTTACTTCTTCCTTTCTGATCTTTGATTCAATACAATTTCCTTTTTTCATTCTTAAATTTCTTTTTAGCTTCGTCACGCTAACGCGTGCCGGCCATCACCTCTCGACACTGGCTCTCCCGAGGATCAATTAGTGACAAGGCTGGTTGTATGTTTTCATTTCCTTTTTCCAAGCTCACTTTAGACATTTCTTGGAAGGATCTTTTAGAAGGACCACTAGACATTGAACAACAATATTTCTCCATGCATTTACGTAATGCCCGTCACACTAAGAATTTCACAATAGTCTCTCTTAGATGCCCACATATTAGGGGTACAGCTGCGTTTTTCATAAACATTAGATACTCTGCACCAAGTCTCACCACTCCTTTCCCCCCTCTCTCCTCTCTCTCCCCTCATTTTAATGGTGAGATCGGTGTAAATTCAGTAACTACCTGGCATTAACAACCTACTCCCATATTAATAACAGGAGGGTTGCATCGCCCAAAATGCTTGCTGAAAAAAATTCGGTGGAAAAGAAAAAAAAGTAGCGAAGGAAAAAGAAATTACAACTTGTAGATGTTGATATAGTAATGGTGCGTTTGTTGCCTCGTTAAAATCTTGCTCGGGAAAAATTCGTGGAAAAAATCCTGATCGAAGGAAAAAGTACAACACGCGTAATACTGGATGGCCTCCCACGGTAAAGTATATCTCCCTAATTGCGTTCTTCAGACATTGTCCTTCAATGTAAAAATCTGATACTATACGATTTTGGAATGTACCTTTAGTGAGAGATTTTGGTGAATGAGTGCTTTCAAATTATCTTTGACGAATTTGTTTGACTTCAATAACTTTTTAGCCTTCTAAAGCTCCTTATTACCTTGAAAACTTTGCAAAAATGGTAGTATTATACTAGCATTTGATGAATCCTTCCTTCATTTAGCAATACAGTGCATTATCTTCCATGAATGATAGTTGGAGTGTTTGTTTTTTTAAGATAGACCACATGAGTTCGGATGTAGCTGATGGATCATTGATCTCAACCAAAAACATTCATGGCTTGGCTTCATGAAGAGCAAGTATTATAGTGATTGGAAGATGTAGCAACTAGGTGTTTTCTTCGTTGAGTGCCGCTTGAGATTTTTGTATTTCCCACGCCAGAAACTAGGGCACATATCAATTTGTGAGCGTGCCTTATGCGAATCCAGGAGAGAAAATCACACATCTACATATCTAACGAGATTTTGATCATCTATGGGTTTCTTAGAATAGAATAGATCCATGTTTTGTTGTCTCACGAAGATATAGTAAAACATTTTGATTCCTTTTATTGTCGAATTGTTGAAACGAGCTATATCTTGCTAACTGAGATTGTGAGAAAAATATATCTAGTCTTGTACATTGTGCTAAATACAATAAAACACCTGTGCACTCATGGTTATGGGGGGAATTAATAGCAGAACCTTTATATTCTTAGATGACTTGAGCATGCTCTAAAGGTAGCCAAATCTCAGATAACAGTTGGTAGCAGTGGTCCTGATACTGGGCATACGTTTCATGATGAGTTTGCTTTTGCTTAAGCTAGTATAAAAAAAAGAAGTTTTAAAGAAAAAAATCATAGCAATGGGCCAATGGCCCTTTGCATCTGACCTACGAGGTGTAGACATGAAAGTAAACCTTTCCTTAGATTTTCATGTTTGGGCAGATTGTGAGAATGTCTTTGTCGTTGTAAGCAATGGTGACGTGAAGTTCACGGTGAAAAGGAGCCGGGGATCTCTCGAGAAGCCGGAGTCTATTGAATTGAAGAGACGGAGGCAGTAGTAACTAAATTCCTCATCAGTTGAAGCTCTGAAAAATGGGAGAATGTACCTATGAGCAAGAAGAAACAAATTCAGAAGTTCAAAATACAAATCACGGCTCGAACCCTGTGCTTCAGAGTGACTCAAAGTAGGGATTTGGTTGTAGGATCAGCTTGTCCTTCCCTCGGAGAAATATGAAGTAGATGAGCTCAGCTGCCGATTACTTCCATTTGCCTTTTTGGAGTTTTGGTTTCCTCTTCGGCTTCAGATTTTGGTCATAACATATTTAAGATGTTTTGTTATTCAAAATATGGATAATACTTACTCAATTCGGTAAGCATGGAAGTCCTCTTATCGTTTAACGTGACATCATTCCACATTACAAACATTACAATTGGATGACCATCAATGATACCATGAAGAACTTTCTTTTCTGAGGTCACAATTTGAAGCCCAAAAGGGCAAAAAAACCCTCAATGGCCCCAAAACAAAAAGGCAGCACAAACCCTAACTACAAACCCTAAACTGTAGAGACTCTAGAAAGTTCCAGAGTTGAACTAAAACCTAATTAAAAAAGTGTTGAAAACAAAACGACAACCACCTGACAGAAATCACTAACCCTAACCTCCTAATTCCCAACTTGACCAAGTACAACCTGAACTTAGCCTGCAGCTTTCTCCAGTGGAATCCTGTGACAGACAGGGTCATTTTTGGCTGGTCAGTCTGTTGGCCTTGAGTTTGATATATCATGCTTCATTAATGAGTCATATTGGCTTGTTTTTATCTTTTTAGTTAAATAATCCAATTGTGGCTTCGTTTTGGTGTGGTTGGAGCATTCTATTTGGAGTAATGAACTTTGCTCTAGAAAATGTTGGGTTTTGGCTAGGGGAAGACTAGGGTTGGGCATTGCCCAAAACATAATTTCAAATTTTGGGTAAAGTACGTACTATTTAATGGTACAATCATTGAATGATCAGTTAACTTGAGGTGGACTCTAAATGAATTTTAAATCTCTCGTTGTTGATGAAGTATCATTAAGTTTATTACATGAAATTGTCCAAATAAACACATGTTTTTGGTGCGACAATTCCAAGGCCAAGTGATTGTCCTTTTTGCAATTTAATTTCTCTGGTTGGTCACGTTTGGTAGGTATGATAAGTATATACAAGATTGTCTTAGTTTAATTTAACATTATGTTTGGTACTTTCAAAGAAGTGAATTGAGATTGGATAAAGTTAATTCCACCACAATCACATTATGTGAATTTTAGTGAGATAACAAATCATTCCAAAAGTTTGAGATAATTAATTCCAAGGAGGTAAATTGGAGGAAATGGTCATTTTAGTTCAATGGGATTTTTGGTTTTGAACTAAAAATTCGTGAGTATGAGTTTCACACGAACTTGTTATAATGTAGAGTAATGGTCATTTTAGCTAACTCAGTTAGATTCTCCATCTAAAATAAAGAGTTTAAAGAGACAAAAAATAGATGAGATTATAGCAGGTTAGTCAAAATATTCCTGCATTATAACAAGTTCATGGATCGATACTCACAATTTTTAGTTCGAGGCAGAAAGATCTAATTGAGCAAAGTTCAAAGACCATTGCTACAATTATCTCTTGAGTCGTGGAGTACTACTTCGACTCGTGACCCCAACCCAAGATTTTGCGCTTGGGACTTGGCTTGAGAATCCGACGCTCGAGACTCAACTAGATAACTCTCTTAAGTGAATGATGCCCCGGGATTAGGTAGCGTTTGAAACTAAGCGGTGCATCGGGTTAAAGTAAATTTGTACATTTGAGAAAATTTTGAGTGTTATGCATTATAGTAGTAATCATGTAGGCGTTACTAGCACGTGATATAACTTCGGAAGTAAGCGAAGCGAGTTTGCTATATCAAGAACTTCAGTACTTAACATTAAAAATAAACACTACATATTATAACATGAATGAATTGGTAACATCATGTAACATTGTGACAATTACATAAAAAAATTGTTTTTGCAATAATGTTTATTTTTTTAATCTTATCAATCACCAATCACTAACACACAGCCATCGAATTTACTTTACAAGTGGTGCATAGCGGTATTATCGTGTTCTTTGTGTTTATGTTGTTTTTTTAAGTGACATACACGATATCTTAACAGATGCAAGTGTTCTATGAGGCAGTTAAAATGAGCGAGGTGTATGACCCGACGTATTTACCCGTTAAAGAAAATATATTTTACTTCAATAAATAATCAAATAAAAAGCTAATACTAAATAGTATCTACATATCACATTTGTCACATAAATGCTACTTCAAAACATAAAAACACATTTGTCTTTTAAATATGCATACCCCTGAAAATAAGAGCCTAATGAAAAAAACATTAGTACATTAGTACTACAAAATATCAAGTAATACAAGGATATGCAAGATGAAGAGAGTTTTTTCAAGGTTGTAAGTCTTTCACAAGGAAATCGAGAACATTCCCAATGAGACTCAAAACTTGCATGTTGTTTTGGCGATCAAAATCCTTCAATTTTCATCAATCACCAAGGAAATGGCATTGAAACTTTGATTTGATCTATTGTCTTCAAGAGCTAGATTGGCGATATTTTCGATAAGGCTTTTACATTTGCACTCTCTTCCACATAAATATAAAAAAACCTAATTTCTTCAACCCGAATCCGAAGATATTCTGATCAAATTAAGGGAAATTTACCTTAATTTAAGGAGGATTGAGTCGTCAAGCCAGGAATGTTAGGTACGGGAATTTGTATCTCGATTCATAACCTTGCTGGTTGGGTTGTAATTGAGATCGATAGTGGTGGTCGTGATTCATCACTAATGCTGGCCCAGTGCTTGATAGTGGTGGCTTGGGCCGGTGAGATTAGATATACACCGCGGTTGTGGTAGCGATTTGGACGGAGATAGAGATGGCGATGGGAGAGAGTGAGGTTGAGAGTCGAGACAAAGGGAATACAAAAGCGAAGTTGATATTGGGGAGTCTAGACTTTGGGTGGGAATCTCCAACATGTTGGATTAAATATGCATTTATTGTAGTAAAGATTTTTTTAGTAGTTAAAAGAATTACCAAACTAACATTTTCTGTGAGTTATCATGAGTAGACTTCTTAAAAACCTAAATTCTGGGTGACCCCATAACGACCAATTAGTTAACGTATCGACCCAAAATGTATTGATCAAAATCTGTTATTTTTCATGTCAAGTTAACGGATGCGTGAGTAAAAGAAAGTAAATTGCATATTTTTTACTTTGTTGGAAAATAAAAAAATAAAAGAATTTGTAGTACAAAAATGGAGGAGGTAACCTAAAGACACAACCAAGGTGGTGTGTGAGACTTCAGACCCAGCCAAGCAAAGATAAAATTTCAAATTCAGAAATACCCTCCACGCCACCATAACCCGTTTCTTCTTTCTCCTCTTCTGGAGTTTCACTTGCATGAAACGCCATTTCCCCTCTCTCTCTCTCTCTCTCTCTAAACTCAATCCCCGCCGAAATTCGGTTTAATTTTAAAGCCCAGGAAAAATGGTAGCGGACTCCGAACTCTGACCCGGCTCCGAGAAATCCTCGGCAGTTCCGGACTCGACACGGCCACCGCCGGCGGCGTCCACCGGCGCTCGAAGCCGATTTTGGAGTTGATCTATCGGACCGGAAGAAGTTTATCCGGGACCAAATCGACATTTACCTCGAGACCCAGACCAAACCCAGGACGAAGAAGCAGAGGGAAGAGGAGGAGGAGGAGGAGGAGGAGGTCGGTGAAGCCTCGGAGAATGCAGAACAAAACGACGACGTTAAGGAGGAAGAAGGCGAAGAAAGAGGGGAGGAGGAAGAGAGGAAGAGAAGGGAAGCAAAAGGAAGAGGCGAAAAACGTGAGTTATTTTTTTTATTTATTCTCTTTTCAACTGCATTTTGGATTTTCTTTAATTAGTGTTTGGTTGCTGGGAAAATGGGGTTAGTGGGTAGGAAAGAAATTTGATTGTTTTGGAGTTTAGGAGGATAAAATTTCCCAATTTAGCCGTTTCAGTTTATTGGGTCCCACTTACATTGTGAAATGCGCTTTCTTTCTCTTTCTGGTTTACAATTGGAAGAAAAAGCTTCATTTGTAGTTTAGAAGTAGTTGCAGGAAGTTAATTTGATTACTTTGTGTCAATTTTCTGCAATTATTTGCGTTCGAGGGCAGTTTTGTGCTTTTATCTATTGGATGGCTGAGAATTTTTATGAAAGTTGATGTCTTTTTGTTGTCTTAAACTTTGCATTGCATTTTTATGTTAGCATATAGTTCTTTAGTTGCAGTTGAAACAGTGAATGTTTTTAGGGTGTTTCTACATGTCTGCAATTGTGGTACTGTGGTGCATCATCAAAAATCTCAATGCTCATTGAATTGTCAAATATACTGAGGGCTTTCAGCACTAGTTGCAAACTGACAGCATCCCCTCTTTCCGTCTCATTCTGCAACTGAAAACGCTCTAAAGATTTTTTGAGTATACCATTTTCAAGCTGTAGTATATTAGGAATATGGTTCGAAGTGTATGAGATGTCAATGTGTAGTGAAGGATTGTATATGCAAGAAGTGCACTTGTTGACAGTGAATTGAAAATGCCAATGTTGTCGGTTCAGATTCTTGGCATCCTTAATAGTCACACTGAGTTCTCAGTGAATTTGTATCTAGAGATGTAGCCCTTAAAGCCCACCTTAGTTATATGTCCTTTGACAATGCTGTTACTTGTATGCCTAGAATTCCGTTGTTACTTCTGTTTAGTGTAAGTTTTATTTATTTAGAACATTATAAAAACGAATTTGTGGCTCATATCATGACTACACTGACAATTGAAGGATATTGTGCTATATTGGGAAAGCTCACATACACTGACTGCACTTGCACGGCTAACATGTCTTCTCTCTAGGTAAAACATGTCTGTTGAAGAGCTTTAAGGATTGTTAAGTTGCATTCAATTATAAGCTAATTGTTTTAATATGATTATAGAATTTCTCAGAGTAAGGCTCTTATCTTTGAAAACTTGAGGACGGGAATTTGTGTAAATTGATTCTAGAAGAATGCGTTTTCTGAGTATTTGTTGATATGTTCCCTCTTTTACATTTTTTAATACAATCAAACACAAAGAAACGTCATAACCTTTAGAGTATAAAGAACGAATTCTTAACTTTTCACAGATCTTTCTTTTAGTCTATCTTTAATGTGTTTTTATTTCTTACTAGTCTATATCATTTTTACCACTCGGGCCTAATCACCTCTTTTCTGTGATTGGTTGCTTTTACTCGCAATATAGGTTGCAGTTTGTGTTGCTCTGAAATATGTATTTGTGCTTTGAAGCTCCTAAGTTTTATGTTGAAGCTTTTCTAAGCTAATTTATGTTTCCAAATAGGGTGGATAAAGGTGTTGTCAAAAGAGGTGGCTTCAATAAAATATGTAGCTTATCTCACAACTTCAGAATTTGTTGGGGGAGCCGAAATACTTAAGAACAAGAGGTATAATTTATGTAAGCATTTTTATTGTTTACTTGTCAATGCATCTTTCTTTTGGACGGAAATTTGTAACCAGAGAGGCCATACTTATTCTTCCTCTTTCATTCTTAGGTGGTCAAGAGAATTTGGCTATATCCGGGAAAGGATTTGCAGGACCCAAAAATAGGAGAAATATTAGATGTGATGAATCACTACATTCCCTTTTCCGTGTTAATTCTATTAATATGTTTTCAAATGAATAAAAGTCATCTCCAAGCATATATGGCGCTTAGCAGGAAGATGGTATGTCAGAATTCTTTTCCTCATTTTTATGACACTTTCATATAACGACCCAATTGTCTTAAGTTCGCGATATTAACCTGTTTATATTATTTTAGTACCCTAGATGTTTTCATATGGATTTGTGCTCGATAATATATGTACTTTTCATTTTATTCGTTTTTCTCTTTGTTTTTGATGAACATGGTATATGCAGCTGCTTGACATGCATTTGAACTCCGCTACACTTAAACGTGCACTCTGAAAGTAAAGAATGGACATTTTTATAAGCATATGCTATTTTCTACCATAAGTCACAGAGGATAGGCAATATTACTAGTCATTTGTTCATGTGATTGGTTATGATAGGATGGAAACATACAGTTATAGTGTATTTGTTACGCGGAAACATACACTTACAGTGTGCTTCGTTCATGTGATTGATTTCTTCACCAAGCAGAAGGCATATTCACACACTAATTTCACCACATTTCTCTCTTAGGAAAGTAAAGTACAAAATATAACAAATAGCATTTGGCTACAAAGCATAAAAGAAAAACATGATTCTTTAAAGTTGTGCTTTTTTATTTTGACGCATGATTTCTTTAATTTTTTCTTTTCTGGGTTATTTGACTTTCTGTATCTCATAAGTAATCTCTTTTTCAGTGTGTTCATTAGCATAGAGCATTTTTAATTTTTTACAGCTTCATCTGTCACAAAAAAGTCTTCCAATTAGGATCATTGCTGTATTTCATGTAATGGTATCTTATAATGCTCTCTAACATTTACCTTGACTAGTTATAGTATTTATTGAGATCCTAACACCATACGCCCAGTGTAACTCAGAACCTGTAAGCAAAGAAGAAAGTGGAAGAAAGTGATCATTCTATCTCTGAAGGAGATGTAAGTAATGTAGTGGAACAGGAGGAAGAAGAGGTGGAGGAGAGAAGAGGGAGGTAGAGGTAGAAAGAAAGTTAGTAGGCGAAGAAAACAAGAAAGCGAGGAAGGTTGGTTTTTAATTTCATGTCCCTACCCTGTTGAGTGTAGGTTTCTGGTTTTCGTTGACCTTCTCATTGTTTCCACCGTTTATTTAATTTATCTATTATGCATGTTCAGAATTTGAAAGTTTAATCTTGCCTCTTGAAGACTTGTCGAATTAAGTATGATTTATTAGTTATTTATTTACATAACCAGG
Source organism: Gillenia trifoliata (assembly GCA_018257905.1). Classification (NCBI taxonomy): domain Eukaryota; kingdom Viridiplantae; phylum Streptophyta; class Magnoliopsida; order Rosales; family Rosaceae; genus Gillenia; species Gillenia trifoliata. The sequence continues at coordinate 21,935,035 of CM031080.1, forward strand.
CAAAAACAGAGTTCTGGAGAACTATAATTTCTAAGTCCAGTCAATGAGTTCACTTATGCGTCTTATTTACTTTCTTAGAAGATAACATCCAGCACAGTTGTTACTTGTGATGCTATGAATTTCTCCCAACTTCCTCCTCCCTCTCTAGAAAAAAGAGTCGTTTACTGTTTTTATTATATAATGGATATATACTGGGGTCCATAGTAACTTATTTTATTTCGTATGACCATCTATATATGGCTGTTAAGGACGATATACCCCTGGTTCCTGATGTGCTGGTGTTTATTGTTCCTAATGGAGTGTGTTATCAAATGGGTCTACTAAAGTGGATAAAGAGAGGAAGTCAAGAAAGGGGAGAGGTGGTGGTGGCTTTACTATATGCAGCCTTTCTCCAGAACTTCAAAGTTCACTGGAGTGCCAGCACATTAGCCAGAACAAGAGGTATTAATTTTTAGATTTTTCAAGAAACCACTTTTACCCAAAGAGAGAGAAATTTATTTTATTTGTAGTGGAAATTTGTTAAAGTATGATTTCAAAACTCATTCCTCACCCATTCTATTCTTTCATGAATTAGGTCGTGAAGAAACTTTGGATTTATATCCGGAGAACAATTTGCAAGATCAAAAAGAACAAGCGAGATATAATATACGATGAGTCGTGCGTGCCCTTTTTGATGTTGATTGTATCAATATGTTTCAAATGAATAAAGCTCTGTCCAAGCATATATTGCCTTAAATGAAGAGAAGGTATACATCTTCAATAAATAAGCATTTTCCCACACACTTGCAGTTTAGGATGTTTTTGATTGTCATAAATCCTGCACAGTTTCAGCACAGATGAATTAGGTTCAACGTTAAGTAGAGTGGGAACTGTTTCTTGGATATAATTCTTTTGCGCATTCATTTCCATTCTTCGTACATATGGATCATGATATGTAAATGGCTTGATAGGAGAAGTGCTGAAGGGAATGAATTGCCCAATTATTGAGCACCTTATCCCACATATGTTGGATGGAGTGGAACATGGCAGGAGCATTTCCTACATCTCACCCAGGGCTGCACATTCATCTTCAAATGAGTACTTAACATGTTTTGGAAGTGTGCCTTTATCCACATAGGGCTGCTTTCTGTTTGTTTATGTCAGTGATTAAAGTGATCAATTTTCTCGGGAAATGCATTCAGTTACTGGTCTGGATTTATACCATGCTATCTATGTTATGCTGTCAGCAGAATATATAGTTTCATGTTGATGTTTTGACAAATATCGTAGTATCTGCTTCAATAGTTTGACAAACTGTATTATTTGTAATTCTAGCGGCTCAGACAAAGCATCACAAAAGGAAAAGCAGTCTGAAGGAGGAAGAGGTGAGATAAATAAATTCAGGTCTTCAGCTTATCGAACTTTGTTGGATTGCATAGTTATTGTGCATTCATGCATTCAGGCACAGATCCAGGATTTAAAATTGGGGGTGGGCTGACCTTTGATGCTAAATTTCATTAGCGGAAATATTTTTAAAATGTTGGGTATAGTCTTCTTTTGTTTATATGATATTCCCCAAATCGTACACAATCACTACAACATAAGAAAATAAATCTATAAAACATAAGAGTGAATTGAGTAATTCAAAGAAAGACTCAAATTGCAGCGGAAGATGAGGAGAAAAATTAGAAATGTCGAAGAAGTCAACTCCACCGGAGGTTGGACCGAGGAAGAAGAAGAGAAAATAAGGAAGCATGAAAAAAACAAATGAAGAAGAGAAAAAAGTGCCTAGGATGATTGAGGGTATGGATTAGGATGATTGAATAATTGGGATGGGCTAGATGAGCTGTGTAGGTAGGTGTTAGTTGAAGGTTAAAAATCTCGGATGGCTGGAGCCCTCAGCCGGGCCTGGGTCGTGCCTGCATGCATTCATACCATCCTGCATGCTGGTACTGGTATAAAAATGTCTCCAAATAAGATGTTAAGAAATGAATCAAGGTGCTTTAAGTTATGAACTTGTGTTAATAACATAGTCTCAGTACTCTCGTTTCAATATTTAGATTTAGATGTCCTAACCAAAAAAAAACGGTTTGAAGAAAGGTGGTTCTGGTCTTCTTTCTCCCCTGCACTTTTGAATGCTCTTTTGAAATTCCTTAGTACCTGGAAAATTTGTTATCACGGGCTGAGAAAGACTGGGAAGTACTAAAAACAATGATCTACAGGCACAACAATGTTCTATTTCAAACCTATGCTCTCACAAGAGCATAATGTTAAAGTAATTTTAATTTTGTTGATCACCTGGATATGACCTCTTATATTATATATGAAAAACCCAAGCAGTGTAGAAAATGAATCTTAGCCTGAATGAATTAAAATGGCAATTTAAAACTTTTTTGATAGACAAGGATTATTTTGGTCCCTTGAGTTCATTGACACTAAAAGTCAAGCTTAAGTTTCTTGTTAGTGATTGCTAGTGATTGCGACATGAACTCAGCTTGAGTATGCTTGCTGTTTGTCTTTTTGACACTTAAAATGATTCTAAGTCTTTTTGTGATTACAATATACCTTGCAGCTAGAAAATGGTTGGTTATTAATGGCGAGTTCACTTGGTGGGTTTGTGTGTGTAGTGTGTACTCTAGTTTACCCCTCTTTAACCTATGCTAATACTTCAAGCATTTATCTTTCTTTGTTCATGAATCATGAATTTGATCATCGTTGAGATTGATTCAGAGACACTATCATTGCATAATTAATACCAAGATATTCGAAGACCAAGTATAATGCAAGGCTACTGTGATCTGGTAAATGAAAGTTATGAATGTCGAGTCAGGCTGAGGAATATAATCAACTAGAGCTTGTGAAACGCATTGAGGTTATGAAATATCCATTTAGAAGTCAATCTTCAGCTCAATGCTTTTAAACTCCCTAAAGGTCAAACTACTCATAACACGGGTATCCATTTGTTGATGTTGTGAATTTCCTTTATAGCGTCTCATTTCTTTCTTGTTCTGATAGTTGTAAATTTGTAATGCTATTTACAAGTACCCTTACACAAGGATATCATTACATCACATTTCTCTATTTGGTCAAATATCAGTTTCATCATTCCACTCCAGATTTTAGAATCCAAAATTGATGCATTGCCTAGTAGTATTGCGTCTGTCATCAAATTGTTGTCAGTCCAACACTTTCAGATCATGATCAAGCTGGGTGCTTTTTTTTTTGCCTATTCGTTCCACCCTTTTCCTAGTTCCTTAAGTTCAATGGGTTAAATATGTAGAGGACATTTTTAAGTCTTATTAATGGAATACTTTGGTGACTCTTCTCTACTGTGTTGCCTTTGCTTTAAAGTCCCACTATATCTTGGTGCTGACCTTTTGATCTCACACCTGCTTTTGGCTGTTTTCCATCCCTTGAAGGATCCGACTGATAAGCAGAAGAACCATTTGTGATGATAAGCTAAAAGATCTTTCGAAGCGACTCTTTCAATGGCTTCTCAGTCAGAGTTCTGACTACTCATTTTTCATCAAGACGGGACAGATTGATGCCAAGTGTAAATACTTGGGCCTAATTGAAAGGGCATTTTGCACTTGTTATGCTGTAGTTTTGTAGTTTTATGCTCCTAACATCTTTCAAGCAATGGAAATACAAATTTTGGTAAACCTGTTCTTGCTTCCAATGCTGCCTCACAGTTTCTTTTCATATGTTTTTGACCTTTAACTTTTTCAATTATTTCTCCCTTTCAAAAGGGTTTTAGTCCCCTCGTCTTGCAGGAGCACTGTTCAATTGATGACAAAAAGAATATCTTTCGAATAGCAATGACACTTTCAGCCAACTTCCTGTATGTGTGCTACGCACACACTTCAACAACTTCTGGTTAAGTGGTAGTTGTCACCACTTGATCGATTGACATAGGTGCGAGGATGATATATATTTGTAATTTGTTCGGTACATAGTTGTGAAAGCTGTAGCCCTATCCGGATGGTGTAGCTTTATTTGTTGCGAGTGCTTGATAACCCACATATCTTATCGTTTGGCTCAAAAAAAGAAAGATAGCATGAGCATAAATGTGGTCTGAAAGACCAGATTTAATGGAGTGCTGGTGGAATAGTATGTTGTATGGTTCCAGATATATTTTTTAGAAAAAAGGCGATTCCGCGATGAAGAATACAAGAAGAATCCAACATTAGAAAATTGACAAAAATCGAGTAGCTTGTATTGAATAGTTACGAGGTTTTGTGATAAAACTCTCACACTTGTCGTGCTGGAGTGATAAGATGCGGAGTTGAGTATGATATCGGTATGATTAGTAGTAGGTCTAACCTCTCTAAAATCTTGACATGCTCCAAATCAAGGCATCAATTTTATTTCAATTCAATCTCAGATCATATGATTTTTGGGTTTCTTGTTTAGTAACCAAAATATGGAGCTCTCCAGTCTCCACTAATGCTTTGATTTATCTTATCTTGTTCATTAATCTCCTAAGCTCTGTTTATTCGCTTCTTTAGCTAGGACTATCTTAAATAGGACTACTATCTCATGTTTAGTAGACTAAAGATTATCAATTAATGAGATTAAAGCGAGATTAAGGAGGGACTCACTGACCCCAAGGCCTCGTTAGCACGATACTAGCAATCCTGTGCTTCAGCGTGGGATTGCTAAGCACCCCTCCGATCTGCCTTTCTCGTTTCTCCTTCGTACATTAGCAACAACAACTACACACCACATCTCCAGCCATCAAATCTCGTTGGGTATTCAATTCATGCCAAAATCTCAACAGTCTTTCTTTAAATTCTCTAAATTGTTATTGAAATCTGTCAAATTTGTTTTCGTTTTTTGTTTCACCTTTCCGTTTCCGTTGTCTTCTAGCGTCTGTCTTCTTGCGTTGTCTTCTTACCCGTCGTCATCGCCGCGCAGCATGGAAAATCGTGCAGCATGAATTTGAACATCCGGAGCTCCTATTCATCATTACCCATCCAACATCATCTTCAATTGGGATTTTTTTGGGTTTTCTGTTTGCAACCCAAGTTTCATTTGCTTCACAAAGCACAGGAAATTTTAATCAATGGTGGTTATGATTTCACTAATTTGTGAGAGCAGTGATTGTGGTGGCTGGCAGGGCGAGAGGCAGGGTTTAGGTTAGTTGGGAGACAAGTGATTTTGCTTCTGTTTGATTTTTTTTTTTTTTTTTTGGAGCAAAAGTAAGAATTAAAAAAGCAAAACAAAAATAAAAAATTGGACTATGTTGCTGAATTCATTAATACATTGAGCGACACCATTGATATAGGCGCTTGGTGAGGCAAATTTAGAATAGGTTGCCAGCGTTTAAAATGGATTTGAATCTCAGTCGATGTTTGATGAGGTAAATTGTGACACGGACTGTATTTCAAGCTTGGGATGCAATTCCATAATAGCACAGGTTATGTAACCCGACACGACTCATATAGGTTATGAAGCCATTGTCCTGTGCTTCTTTGTTTCTTCATTGCTCACTTCTCCCCTCTTCTCTGTTATCTCATCTCTCATCTCTCTCCTTTTTCCATGTGATCTCCTCTTCTCTCTCTCCTTCATCTTCTTCTATTATCTCTTTCTTGGTCTGAATTGAACGGATGTTGATTAGCAATGTTTTTTCGACCGAGCAATTTTTATTTGATGAAGGTGGTGAGCAGTGGTTGCAGTGGGAATCCATCCAGCTTAGTGTGCTTTAATGGCAACTGGGCAATTTTTTAAAATTATTTTGTTTAAGTCGATCTAATTAAAAGTACAGTTTTAGTGTTTCGAAGCAATGGCTGAGATTGGCTGCACGTCCTTTGCCGTGCAATCCTATCTATCTAAGGCCCAATCCCAATTGGCCCCACCAAGCAGGCTGCAAAACGGGCTCATATTGCTTAGTCAGTACCCAGTGGTAAACACGTCCTCAAACTATGCGAGTTCGAGGCCATTACTTGTGTAATGCTTTAATGAGATTACAAATCTTCTCGCTAGAAAGTGATTTTGGGCCTTTATGGATTGTAGGTGAACAAAATACATGCCTTGACACAAAATTGCAGGTTGTGTAGTAGCCAGAAAGCCATATACATCGTGTTTCACCTTTCGGGGTATTTGGAGGAATGATGATATTATTGTATAGTGACATTCTCATGATGGGGATAAAGTCGCAATCAGCATATCAACAAAATGGCTCTAAGCAAGGTTCTAGTTCATGTCTTTTGTTATGGATTTGCATCTTAAGTGGTTATGAACATTAACGGATCTGGAAGTGTTGATTTTTCTCCCTCTCTCTTAAATCATCAAAATTTCTAAAAAACAACCTACATTAGCCCACTTCCCATCATCAAACCTCCCGAGTTAAGACTCAACCCATATTATTATAACATACGCGGGCAGGGTTTGTGGTTTGGATGCTTATCATGCTAAATCATACTTTGTAAGCGTACGTTAACCGTTTACATGTCTCGTATTAACTTAGTCATAGGACTTTGATTTGCACAATTCAATTTTATATATCAATCTGATCACAGTATATGAATTCTAGACACTACTTTATAGGTGATCTTTGCACAAACTAAATTCTCACCAAGTGGTGTGTCGACTGTCATTTTATTCAAAATACTTATTTAAAATCTAGTTTATTTTAAATAAGGCAGGACTTGAATACAATTTGGACGCATCATTTGATCAAAAAACTTTGCTAATGTTTTGTTCTTAGAAAAATAGAAAGAGGACTAGCAAAAGAACAAAAGCTAAACCACAAAGGAACACCATTGATATTTTAAGGGTGGAGAGTTGTGAAAGGCACACTTTGGCAATGGAACTCTGTGGGTATGATTATAGCTAGGTAGGAAAGATGGGAAAATAAACCAAAAAAGAAAAGAAAAAGGAAAAATAAATTGGGATTAAAGGGAAGGGAGACAGGAGGGAATCTCATGGGGATGGGGAGAGTGGGGCCCGTATTATTCCCTGAATGTTAAAAGCACCGCCGCTCGTTTGCGGCGATCAGATATTCCCACCCCCCATCATTTCGCCACGTCGCATACCATGATCCCTCTCCCGACAGTAACCACGTTTTCTCACCGTACTGCCGTACCACTCCACCGTAAAAAGCTTTCCTTTCAAGTCAAGACGGAATCTCCACTATACTCTTCGCCGGTTTCCCCACCCATCATTAGTTTTCAATTTCTTAAAAAGAATTTCAGAAAAATATAGAAAACTGTATTTTTAATACTTAATCCTGAATATTTACTAATAAAAAATACCAAAATTATTTGTTACAATAGGCTTGAATGTAAGTACACTAAATTTATTTAAATTACGAAATATGATTTGAAGCAGTGAAGAGGAATGACGCTTCTTTCTGGTACATTAATTGCTTCAATTTCTGCGTTAAGGAGGCTTTAATGTTTAGTACAAGCTCAAAAATCTTAAGTTGTTTGATACTTGTGATTGGTAGATAAATATAGGTATGTCAGGAGGACAGGCAAGAAAGTGTTTGAGCTTTTTTACACATTCTGAAGCAGTTGACCCCCAGAGTTAATCTACGAATACAAACTAGGGTTAGGATTCTTTTAGTTAGATATTCTTGAGTTATAAGAAAAGTGAAACTCAGTATTATTTCTTATTGGCTCAAAAGTTCATGCATTAACTATAAATTTCAGTTGAGTTCTGGTTGCCTTTAGGCACATTTGAGGCATCTTAAATTTGTAAGTGGATAAGGTTTTTGAGGCAAGATGCCTATAAAAGCAGAGGTGCATGCTGTGCTACACATCCTACAATCTTGAACTCTAAGCCCAGGCTTTCCCCTATCAGTTTGTTGTACGAAGCAGTAGTGCGTGAAGTTCTTCAAGCTATCCCATCCTCTAGTTTGTTCATACATCTATATATATATATAGCAATATATATATATATATATATATATATATATATATATAATGTCATCTATCACCCACAGGCCTGCAATGCATGTTTAATCCCATAGACAACTCCTTGCTACTGAAGCTTTTTCCGCACCACATAGGCTAGGCAGTTTATCTCTTCCTGATGTATCTGTCGATATCAAAGGCATCGTCAATGAAGGTATTATCTTTGTGCTAACCACAGGGTTAGTTTTGATTAGTTCTTTTTTGGCCGGACATAAACTGATAAGAACACAATAGATATCTGCCTCTTTACAAACTAGACTGAGAAAATTGGAGAACCGTTTGAACTGAAAGGCGTGATGAGTTAAAGAATAAAACAATTAAATTATCTACCAAAAACATCCACCACTTAGAAAAGATATTTGAGTTTGGAAGCAAAGCAATCAAATTAAACAAGTTTTACATTGGCCATAAAAAAGAAAAGAAAATGAAAAACAATTTTCTGGCTGCCTCAAAGTATCTCTTTGTGGTCAAACTCATATGTAAATGACAATGAACACCATGAATTAATGGCTTTGACAATGTAGTTCAATTATCATGCGCATGAAGAGAGGAAACTCCAAGCCGACAAAATATCTTATTTACAGCTCATTTGTGTTAAATTTAGAAACTAGATCATTAGAGATTACGGGTTAAGTAAATGAATATGGTTTTTTGACATAAAAAGTAATATAAACTACATATTTAAGCAGTTTTAAAAAAACTATTGTGACTCACTACTAATCACACTAATATTGTGTTTTAATTTATCCATACCATCTGCACAACACATTAAAATTGCACACCAAACGTATACCAAGGAGTGTTTATTACAAGTCAGTGTTGATGATCCTTTGGATTCCCAAATGCTGCCCAAAAACACATCATACTGAGTACAATGACTAAATGTCTGTGATTTCTTGAAAGGTGGAATGATTGATGGAAATAATATCGATCCATGGGAAAAGGGGCGAGTTAAAAAATGAAGCTGATGTAGTTGGGAGGAATGGCCCAATAAGTGGAATCCTTGCAAGGGATGAAACAAGAAGAACAATAATACCATTCAACAACTCCTTAAAGTGAGAGAGACACCAAAACCCTAGATGACAAAAACGACCTCACAAAGTTGTGAAAAACCTCCAAGGTGCAATCTGCATTATTTAAAAGATTCCATATCGTCCTTATTCTTCTCCACAGAGCATGCAAGGGGAGGGGACCCATTTGGCCATTTTCTCAAAAAGGAAAAAAAAAAAAATATGGGAAGGGGAATGACTAGTGAGATGAGAGCCAAAGATACCCTAAGCGGGAGGTCTCACATCACAGTTGCCCATGAATTGAGCATGAGCTTGTCATCACGTGAAAGATGCTTTTAGGGTTTGATAAGGAGTGTGTGTGTCTTCTTTTGAAAGCATTTTTGGTGGGTATCTTACTATCTTATTGTGTGTTTTTGATCATCTCAAGTTGCTTTATAAGTGTGTATATGCCAGAAATTGAGAGGGGAATTGAAACATACACTGAATCTTGTGGAAAATTTTGGCCACACTTTGCAGGTCTAAGGGTTTTCCTATATATTGAATGAATGTACAGAATTCAGGTTTATTGTTATATTTTGACTTCAGAGAAATTATCCATATGTGGCGATTGTATATAACTTTTATGGTGTGTTGTGTAGGAGCTCTTGCAGCCTTTAGGTGTATGACAATCATGTACAGAATTAAGGGTAAATTCGTATTGAATATCGAGTTGGGTATAGGTTTTGAAAAAATCTATGTTTAAAGAAACTCACCAAAGTCTAATTGATATTTTTATGGGTAAAGCGTGGCTTGCTATTGCGAGTGATACAACATGACTAAATAAAAAAAAATATGAGATTACTATATTGTCCTCAAGTTTATTTATTCTAATTTTATAAGGTCTTGAGCTAGGGGTTAACTTTGAGGGTTTAGGGTTTTAAAAAGATTCGAATTGAGTTTGGGGTTGATCATTTGAGTTTAGGAGTTTTAAAGTGTGCTTGGGAGCTTAGGGCTTAGGGTGGGTCTACAGGGTTTGGTGACCAAGTCAAGCAAACTTTTCACGTCTAGCAGAATTAATATTGATAAAAAAATTCTTCTAATTAGTACTCGTGTATTTGATTTACAATTCATTGAGAATGTTAATGGCTATGCCTTTGTGATGTTAGGATTGGACATTATTATCATTTTAACTAGCAAATTAATTGACTTTCAGCCAGTACCCACAAACTAAAAATATGTTTATTTTAGTTGATGACTAAACTAAAAACTCCATATAATTTGTATGAAAATTAGAGAGTTTACAACCAATATTTTATTTAAACATAGTAAAATTGACCTTTACATAGCAATTAGATTGCATATGAAAACAACTTAATTTCTTAGTGCACATGCATGCAAATGACACAGGCCAAAGTCATTCATGTCCTATGACTGCTGCAAACCTAAACTATTTTCTACAAATTTACACTTTGACCGCAGCTGAACTTAGTAACGATCTTATAAATGGTTTAGCAGAATTTTATAGAAATGAAAATCTTTTAAAGTGTATCTGAGAGGAGATAATATATAATTGGCATAATATAGGATGCATATATTTTAGAATCTCGCTTCTGATATATAAAATAAATTAAATCTACTTGAGTGGATGCATGGTAGGCCACGAGATTTTGTGACACATCCCGATCCGGACACGCCAGGTGTCGGGAAGTCGCTGGCAAACCGCGTGTTGTCACAGCCGTTCAAAGTTTTAACTTATTTTATTCGAGGAAGTGGGAAATAGCGTTTTGCCCGCGGAACGACTTTCGGTTGACTTTTTTGCGTGCGTAACTCGTCACGACGCATCCGCTATTATCGTATCTTGTGTTGCTCATCGTCTGACGCGTAGACACGAGCCCGTCGTCGTTCGGACTACGAACAAAGATTTCACGGGCGTTGATTTTCGGCGTTTTAGTATTTAATTTTGGGCCGATTTGGCTTTGTTGGTGGGGCCAATTCCTGCGCAACCATTAGGCCAATCAGTTTCTGGGATTCTTGTCTCTGTTTTGTCAGTGCTCTCTCTTCCCTACGCAACTCTTTCTTCTTAACTTTACTCTACACACCACAATGACGTCCCTCATTTCCTCCCAGAGACTCTTTGAGCCATCATTGATAAGCCTTCAACTACAAACTTCTGTGGTGAGACTTTGTGAGAAGCCCAGGAAAAAAACCACGAACCAGTTTTCCCAAATTTTCCATGAACCCCGAGATTTGTCTCAGCTGATTTCTTGAGTGGCGAACCCAAAGAAAACTTGTCAAACTAATCACCCCGTGTTCTGCTGGATGTCCATTGTACCTTGCTCGAGGCCTTGGATGGTGGTGGTTGGCCCAGGGCTCGAGAAACCGTGTCGGCGTTTTGCACCGTGGCTTCTTCCTCAATTTCAAGGCCACTTCTATTATGGCCAGTTTTTGGTCCCCAAAATGGTACAATCTTGTTCCACACTCATCTCACAGCTTCATTTTGGTACTTGAATGGGTGAATTTGGACTTAAAGCAGAAAAGTTATGAAGCTTTGAAAATTCGAGAAATTAGGCCATTTTTCGAGAATCCGGCCGCGGCAGCAGCGGCGGCGGCGGCGGAATCCCGGCAGGAATGTTGTGGCCCGGCGTCATCGGACCCGGGTTGGGCCGGCCTTCTTGTGCTCCACGGCCAGGCCGAGTTGAAGGCGGACTTGGCGGCGTCGGCATTACAACCCCAGACGGCAGGCGAGCCAGCGTTGGCCGGCAGGCGAGCGCGTTGGCGGCTTGAGCGAGCCGTGTTGACTAAGCAGCGAGCCGAGTTGACCGGCTCAGGTTCGATTGACCGGCTGTAGCGTGGCGCGCGTGGAGCCATAGAGCCGATCTTCAAGCAGCCAGCGTGAGGCGTGGGAGGTCGAATCGAGGTTGTTTTCACGGGTCGACTCGTGGCAGCGTGTACTACCTCGAAATTACTAAAGAAAGCAAGGGATAGGTGTAATTAATTCGTTAATTAGTGCACCCTTTGAGTTAATCATTGTGCGGGTGATTTCTCATATGGGTGCAGGGCTATCCGGAGGACTAGGGGCTACCGGAGACGGGTACATCGACATTACTCTGAGTGAGTGAGTGGGTCTTTGTTTGATAAATGTATACATATACGTATGGTTTTTCAAACGCTTTCTTTAGCGTGCCCAGCGTAGTTGCATATCATATCGTTTGTTGGAGGTAGAACATTCGTATTATATTGCCATGCATGTTTTCATCTTGTTGCTCATCGGTAGATGTATACACCCGGTAGTACGCCGATCTTGTGGCTGAGACTAGCCTTGACATTTGGAGTAGTCACTATCGGGTACCGTTCATGACTTTGGATCCATTGTAGGTACCTTTGTTCTAGGTTACGTGGGCAACTCGGCTTGTGTGAAGCGCACTTTGTGCAGTGACTCAGCGCTAGACTCGCGTCATTGTAGTACTCGGCGTATTACTTGTATACCTAGCTTGTTCCTTGTGGGGATTTAGCCCGCCCAGGCATGTGTGTTTACATATGGGTGAGCAAATGTCGATGAAATGATGGCGAGAAGAGTACGCGTGTTTTCCATGACGAGTATTTTGAGGTTCATGCCTACGGGTATGGCGTATTTTCTCAAATTATACTTGTTTTCAAGCGAGGGGTTACTAAACTTTGAAAACAAGCGGTTTATCAAACTTTGCTTTTGACTACTCATAGTTTTATGTTTCACGCCCCCTCCCGGGTTAGTTGGTGGGAGCTTGCGGCGGTCGATGGCGCGGTGGTATGACAATGTAAAGGGATTTTTATACGTTTGTATATCTTTGTATCCCTTACCCTACTCTTCATTGTATTCTATTATTATTTCTTCCGTAGCACTCCAGAACACTGCGACTCTTGTTTAATTCAATATTATCATTCTTTATTTTAAATTTTTCTTTTTGGCTTTCGTCACGCTAACGCATGTCGGCCAGCACTTCCGACACCTGGCTCGTCCGGGATCGGGATGTGTCAGATTGGTATCAGAGCGTGGTTTTTCATAACCTAGGCTCTTCTTTCCGTACTCCGTACTTGTCTGTGGTATCAGACTTCGAATTTCGCGAATCCTTTCTTGGTTCTTACTCTTGGAATCGAGAATTTTCCGAACTTTACACCTTTGGCGTATTGTTTTCCTTGGGTTAATTCTAAGTTCTTCTTAGTGTCATACCACCTCGACGTCAGGTTTTGTGTATCTTTGGGCAGTTTTCCCCGATTTTGACAGTTTTGTCGTTATTCTTCGGTACGCGTAGAAATTTTCGTACTTGACTCGTGCGACCTTGAGCTTGGTTGACGAGAAACTTGAGTGTGTTGTGTGACGTTTGACGTTTCGTTTGTTAACTTCCGATGGAATCACACTGAATCGGGAAACTGGTTCAGTTGTCGTATTTTCAGAATGTGGTGTCAGTTTGACACAACGGATGATCTTTCATCAAGTACTTTCCCCTTGGGACAACGCTAGGCGTTGACGTTGGCGGAACCTGTTGACTAATTTTCGTGTTCGACATGTTCCAGTGGACTTAATTCGTGAGACCTAGTTTCACAAATTCCTTCGCACTGCTAGTATTTTACACTGTAACCAATGACTATAACCTTCGGGTAACGCGTATTCTTGGCGTTGCTTGTCTGGACGCATTTTCTACTTCTTGTAGTTGTTTTGGCCATCGCTGAGTGCGTCAGCGGATGTTCAAACTGTTAGCAATGAAGGCTTGGAGACGGATTTTTCCTCTCAAATTGTTTCAACCACTTTCCATTTTCATTCGGAAATGGAAAAGTATCACCGTGAATTTCTTGTACCTTACTTTCCACACGTGACGACTGCAATAACCTTTTCGATGATCGTAAACCGAACCTGTCGGTCGACTTTTCTCGAACAATTCGTGACTACTACTTTTCGGTAGTTTTGGACAATATCCATTTTCGTGGTGTTGTTCAACCGCGTGGAGTCTTTACGACTGTTTTGTTTGTCGTGACTCATTTTCCTTCGAACGTGGTGAACTTTTTCGTACTTCTGGAGTCGACGTTTTCTTTCCACTCATGATTTTTGTCATTCAAATCGATCATCTTCCCACTTGTGCAGGTGCGGCTATCTTGACTATTCGCTTCGGCGACGGTATGGATTGCATATCCACGAGTGACGGTGATTTACAATAACTTTGGTTTTGATTCTTGTTGCGGCGTATCCACTGTCTGAGTACAGTTTGCCTTTTTATTGAATCTTCGTATTCGAACGCCGATGAGGACTTTTCACCGTGACTGGTTCACTTGGCTAATCAAGTTACCATCTTTTTCTCTCTCTGGTTTCTGCTTTAACCAAAATCTACTCTAGGCACCCGAGCTCTCTTTCTGCTCTCGCTGAGCCATTCCTTTGGCTATGGGAGATCACTGGCCTTACCACCATCTTTGTCGATCTCAATTTACTGACCCTGGACTACTTGTTCCCAGGTAACCTTTGAAACCTAGTTCTGGAAATTTTCCCGGCGAGGTTCGATTTCGAACTTCGGCCATTTCTTGGTGAAACCAACTCTAAAGTATCTTAAACTATTCACCTTTGAACTCCTGGAAGCCCCAGGAACCTTGTCTCGGCCATTTCTTGGTGGCGTTTGGCCGAGAAACACCAAAACCCGAATCGGCAGTTTTCACCCAGTAGTTGGGTATCAGACAGTCATTCTTTCGGTCTCTGAAAGAATCTGTCTGTCTTCTGTTGTGGAAGTTCAGCTCTAAATCATCCAGTAGTGGGTCAACTTCATCTTAAACGTGGTGAGTGATTCACTAGTGGATTCCGTTTCCGTTTACTGGGTAACTCCACCCAGTCTGTCGCCCAGTTCTGTTATCGTTGCAACACTTGTCATTTTGGTGAGTGTACGCAAGAAACTCCAGTGTGCCATGGCTGTGGACGATTGGGACACAGAGCTAACCAGTGTTCGCAGTACCGGCAAGAAAACCAACCCTTGGCCTGTTCTGATCCAGTAAGTTGGACGAACAGTTTTCTATCGGTAACCTACTTTCGGTGGAGACAGACATTGTCAAGGCAATGTCATTCCATACTCTGGAACCTTTCTCCCGTACTTTGGTTACGTTACTCTGTATCCTGGTGGTGCCTGGCTGTTCCAGTGTGGAACGCTGTTTGCTCTTGGACGAGTTGTACTTTCGACCAGCAGGATACACTGAACGATTCTGATTTTGTTTCGGAAACATTAAACTTTCTTTGGACTTTTTATTTGAGATCCAAACGGATCCAAGTATTACCTACTCATCTATTTCGCCCTTGTTTATTTCGAACTACTCGCCCACATTGTACTCCTACCGGTACGATTTGGAATCCCTATGCCGTAAGGCAAAGTTTGTCTTGTTCTGTGGATTGTCGGTGATACTCCGTTATCATCGCTAATCAAGTTACTTGCCAATTTCATTCCTCTGGATGTCGTGGTTTTTCGACGAGATCCTAGGAATGGATTGTTACCTCAATTTTTGTGCCAGTGTGGATTGTCGGCGAAGGTTGACCACCTTCTTGCCACCTGGCATACCGACTGTGACGTTTACCGGCGAGTACCAGAAAATCGACTCGTAGGCTGACTTTCAGCTACGAGTGAACAAACCTTTTGAGTTCTAGTTGTTCTGGTTGTACCACACGTGTTGGTGTTGGAATTCAAAATTTTCTTTGTGTTGACGAAGTACCGGTGTTCAACAAAATTTCTTGGAATCCTTCCTAGCGATCTACCTGGTTTATCGCCTGATCGAGAAGTGGTTTTCACCATCGATCTCTCCAGGTATTGACCGTATCTCTTTCTCTTACCTTTTATCTTTCGACTCCACGTGAGTGGTGGGAGTTGAAGATTTTCAATTTCAGGCACTTTTGCCAAGGAATTCTTTCTGCCTTGCACTTCACCCTGTGGAGCTTAGTCTTGTTTGTTGTTTGAAGTTTCGGTACTTTAAGGCTCTGCATCGATTGTAGGCAATTGAATCGGGCAACGATTAAAACCGTTATCCCCTGCCTAGAATCGATGATCTCTTTGACCAGCTCCGAAGTGCACTTGTTTTCTTTTAAGATCGATCTGTGGGCTGATTACTGTCAGCTATAGATCAAGAACTTCGTCGTTACTTGACCACTTTCTGGACTCGTTACTAACCTTGCGAGTTTTTCTTGTCATACCTTTCGGGATGACAATCGCCCCAGTAACTTTCATGAACTTGATGACTCGAGTACCTCACCCGTATCTCGACAAGTTCGTGACAATCTTCTAGTTGACTTTCTGGCGAATTCCAATTCTGGGGCCGATCATGCAAAAGAACTTTCGCATGATTTCGTTGAAGTTTGTAGAACTTTTCAGTTTCTGCCAATTCTGGCCTAATCATGTGTCTTTCTTGGGGCATGTGATTCCTGCGGATTGCATCCTTGTGGATCCCCAGATGGTTACTGTGGCGGGGATCTGGGAGCGACCGCAGAAGTGTTACAAGATTCGAACTTTCTTGGCTTACTCGGTTTTATCAAACTTTGCTTTTTGACCCACTCACCGTTTTATGTTT